>RJWM01050340.1:0-10797 GCA_004363535.1 Dasyprocta punctata
TGTGTTGAGCATTTAGGATAAAAGATTCCCAAGCCATGATTCCTGTGATCCTTAAGTGACAGATAATGTTACAGGAAAAGTGAGTTAGACAAAAATATTATAGGCAGTCAGACAGGACTGGGCCCTCAAAGGAACCAGTGCAGAAGTTCAGATACCTTGTAAGCTCTGAGGAGACAGGCACCTCCTGCTGTGGGCCAGATATCAAGACAAAAGACAGAACAAGTACACCCATAGCCTAAGTATTGATATTCTAAATAGTTCCCTATCACCCTAAGGAAGTCAGAAGTCAGCATTCCAACCCCCTACAGGAAAAGTCACTACTGTTAAGCATCCCTGCTTACTACGTGACTCCTTTCCTCATTTGTCCTTAATTTAATCAATTTTACCTGGACCATTAGTCTTATTGGTTAACCACGGTTATGTCCCACCTTATGCCCGCCTGCCTTGCAAATTCCCAGTTTTCCCCATCATGATTTTATTCTATAAAAGTCCCTAAAAATGACAGAGTCTTTGGCAACCCGTGCGGGCCCCCTTCTGTCCCTCAGACAGAAGCTTTCTTTCTCTCAATAAATATATCCTGCTCTTACCCTCCGTCGTTCCTAAAATCCATTCTTCGATTTTTAGAGAACATGAACTCGCGCTGGACATATAGTAGGTCGAGAGTTTCATTCCCCCTTATCATTTGGAGGTCTGGGATCATTTTTCCCATATCAATAATGCATCAGGAGAGAAGATGTTTATGAACATTCACAGTGTTACATGTAAATATATGAGCTAAAGAGAGGTTTTATATAACTACAGTGACTATACAATAGAGAGATACATTTGTTAACATAGTTAAGGAACCCAACACGCAACAGAAGATACAGAAGAATAAAATGTAAGGAATCCTCCACAGAGTAGGTATTTAGAGTTTGTTTTTTTAATGTGATGGGAAATTGAAAAGCATAAAAAGGCACAATTTAAGAGGAGAGTGAGTCAAATAGTCCTCATGTCAATATGTAAGTTTCCAGAGACTTAGAAAAGAATAATTATCTTTTTTGTATTCCAGGGTATTTTTTTTTCACTTTGTTGGACAAAGCCTTAGATACTATATGCATTTATTTTGTGAAAGGACCAAAATCAGCATAGCTATGTCTACAATGATTGTTTGAAGTGAGAATGACCTACTTGTTAAGAATATGGGCATTATAGGCTGCAGACCTTGATTATAGTCCTGCCTCAGCTTACTAGATGAGCAAGCACGGGCAGTAGCTTATAAGCTTTTTGTGATTCATTTGCTTCTCTGTAAAACCAGCAAAAATAATAATAATAATATTCATAACATAGTGTTATGAAGAGTAAATGTTATCCACAAATAATATCAGGAATAGAAACAAGGGCATTCTCATTAGATTCCAATGAAATGATGATTGTAATGAAAGTAATGAAAAATGGTGACTTTTAATAATAAAATTTTGATAAAACAGAAAAATTACTTTTGATTGTAATCTTCTTAAAATATGTGTAAAAGTGTTAAACTAATTGCATTGTCCTATATCTAATAAAGAAAAGTGTTTGAAAATAAAATTCTTCCAACAAAGAAAATTCTAGACACAGATGACACTGTGGTAGTTATTCCAAAAATTAAAGAAAAATAATAATACCAACCTCAATTAAGCTGTTTCAAAGAAAATTTTGTAAAAAATACTCTTCCAGTTTTACCAGACTAGAATAATTTTGATAATAAAACTTGATAAGGACATTATAGAAAAAAAATAAGAAGCCAGCCTGCTTTTCCCATGAGTCAGAAGTAGCCATGGGCCAGGAAAAGAACCAAGCCAATCTGACCTTACTGAAAGGCAGCCATGCAGGCTGGTAGACAAGACTCCCCTCATCCCCACCCCGTGTAGGCAACTGGCTGATTCGGAGGAACACAGACTGGGATGATAGCAACTGAATGCTTGTATTGACTGATTGACTTTGCAGGCCTGGGTCTGGTAGTCTGGCCATCTGTTTAGAGGATAACAATATACAATATACAAACTATGGGGCATTTTGTTCTTGTTTTTGAAATTTGATATTGTTCTCACTGTTTTGTTGCATTTTATTTTTTTGTTTTATTCCCTTCAAAATAAAAAAGGAAAGAAATATTGCAGATCAAAATTTATCATAAACATAAATGCAAATATACTAAATAATATTGGATGACTTGGTGAATCAAGTGAGATTAAGAGAATTTTATTTCTATTATTCTATCATTCAGAAATCAATATAACACACTATATTAAAAAATCTTATGACTATCTTATAGTTGCAGAACAGGTGTGATGGAAGTTATAGGCAGGTGGTGTAGCATTTGTATATCATGCGCAAGGCCCTGAGTTCAATCCCCAGTACTACAAAAAGAAAAAAATAAATGAAGAACAAATTATATCATATCGCTTAATACTCACTTACATTTTGAGCCTTTAGCATATTGGAAATACTGTAGAAATAAATTTATTTAATCTGTTAAAGAATGTCTATAAAACCCTCATTGTACAACTCATGACCCATGGTAAAATCTGTGAAATTTATGTCACTAGATTAAAGATGAAAGAGCATGCCCACTATCACCTCTTTGATTTAATATTTTATTGCAAATACTTTCTAGAAAACAATAGCCCAAGCATTGGAAAGAAATAACATTATTTGTCATTGATAACATAATTATGAATGTGGAAAATCTAAAGCAATTTCTAGGTAGACTGAAAAAATAAATTGAAATTAGGCATGAAAGAATTAGTATTATGCATGCAAGCAAATAATAATTGGCAAAAAATTATAACTGCATCTAATGAGTAATGTACAAGGTCTTCCCCTATGTAGAACACAATAAAGCATTATTGAGAGATCTGAAACATATTCATATAGAACACATACCAAAAGCAAAAATTTCAAAGATATTCATGAAATGTTGGTACTAATTGCATGCAAATCCCAGTAAGAATGAGAAAACTTACTACCTACATATCATAGGATAGCAGTCAGAAAACTTATGAAACTTTTTATCCACTTCAAAGCTTTGATCATGTTGGGCAGAAAATGTTGTGGTATGTCTTGTGAATGCCTGGACATCAGAGACATTAAAGAAGATGACGTTACTAATGAACTTTTTCAAACTACAGATGAGTGAGAACAGGGAAACAAAAGAGTTGGTGAAATAAATGCATTTATATAAAGCTACCACAGGAATTCAAAGACAGACAGAAGGTCATTTGACTTAGTTTTTCATCTGTAATGATCAGTAATGATGATTTCTATCTTTTGATCCAACATCAATGTATACTTACCTACCACATTTTGTATATCAGAAGTTATTATTATCAGTCCTTTGCTTATTTGAATTAGGAGATGAAACTAAGACTGTGAAATGAGAAACACCAAGACAGTGTTATTCAAAAGCAAGGTTAAATTTTCTATGCCCTTTGATAGATTGTGGATGTATTAAGCACCTACTATTCCCTTAGTAACAAGGTCAAAAAACAAAACAAAACAACACAAGACAACAAAACTTTGACTTGGAAACTTTACTCCAAAACTCTGAGAATGGTTTAAGCTTGCAGTGTGACAGTCATGCGATAAGCCTTAATTAATTTAACAGATAGCAATCATTGTCACAATTCCTAAAAGCACTATAAATGAACCAACCACTAGTAAGTAAATTAAATCTTCTTTCTTGATTGGATGACATTCGATAGTTAATGGACTTGTAATGAAGCAATCCTTTCCTGCCTTTAGGTAATAGATTAGGCTGACCAGACATGATTTTCCTTTCATTTTTAAATGAACTTTAGATTTACATTTCAAGAGGATTGTCAAAAATCATAATTAGTGGTTTTGAAATTTTTACATAAGCTAGCATGATAAATATGGCCAAATCAAAAATGTTTCAAATCTAAAGGAAGAGGAGTGATATAAATTCTGTTATAATTGTTAAAGCAATACATCAAAATTATGCATTAGCATTGTGCAAACAAGAAAAAATAAAGTTTGAAATTTACTTCTTTAAAATTACTCAGTTTTTCAGGCAACCATGTTTTACTTCTTGTTTATCTTCACTGCTTTATTCAGCATCATCAACCTCTATAAAGACATTTTCTGCATGACATGAGTATTAACCCTTTTTTGTGGTGATTTGTACATGTTTTCATATCAACATATTTTTTCATCTCTAAAATACATGAATATTAAAGACAATTATTGTTTAAAATTTATTTTTACAAGCCCAAGGGAGACACAGTATCCTCTAATCTAGCAGGTATCAACAAATTTTTGATTACTGATAAATACAAATAACAGTAAAATTACTTAGAGAAAACTGGAATAAAAAGTAGAAATTTTAAAAACAGTGTAGTCATACATTTTCTGTATAAAAGCATTACTGCTGACTAAAAAGGAAAAGTCATTTGAAATCTATACATGATAACATGAATGAGAAGAGAAAGGGAAAATGATATTTCCAACTTGCCATTATTTTTTAGGAAAAGAGGAAGGTAAAATTTTATTTAAAGATACAATTTAAAACAGTATTAACCTGTGACTACACATTGTGAATTATCTGTGACAAATATTTAACTACATTTAAATTTGTGACTCTACACAGTACAGATAAAAAATAAATATATTAGTCTTTAGGTAATGCAAACTCCTTTTTAAATTTAAGCTTAGAAAACACAATTATATTATGAGTATTATTTTCTTGATCAATTTCATCTCCTACCACTTAATACGAACTTGGGTTCAGGCCCACTTGGGTCCAGGCCCTTTGTGGAAATATTTATCCATGTTTAAGAACTTGATTATTCATCACACTGGCAAGCAGTTGGTGTTTTAACATTTACTATTATCCTAAATCTCCAGTCCTATATTTGAAAGGGTCATCAATAGTGCCCCTTGTATGCCCACTATAACAAGAATCAGATTAAATAAAATTTAATTAGGAAGTTTTTGCTAGATATTATTAATCATGTACAGCTCTGTAATCTGATCTCAAAAAATCTACAGTTTAATTTTATAATCTTCTCTCCACTTCACATACCATGTTTTACCCTGTAAGAGTTATTATGTATTGAACCACATACTGTGGTTTATGTACTGTACAAGTTGTTTCTTACACTTAAGTTCTTGAAAAAGAAAAAGACAAAGAGGGAGGGAATGAAGGAGGGAGGAAAAATTATTCACTTAAAAACAAAAAGGATTTTTCAATTCAAAATGTTCCATGTGTAGGAGAAGGGATGTACCTTAAGATGATAATGTTAAGTGAAATAAATAACACACATAACTCAAGCCTAAATATTGAATATTTTACATGAGAAACCTAAAGCATAAGTTAAAAGCAAAATAAAGAATAGATGATAGGAAAATAATGATAAATCTTTCTCAAATGGGAAGGGAATCTAGAAATGGAAGGAAAAAGGAAGGAGAGGAAGGGAAGAGGATGAAAAAAAGGAATTAAGATATGTTCATCTTAATTAGCAGGTACATGCACCAACTCCCACAAAGAATGTAAACATTCTGT
Organism: Dasyprocta punctata; assembly: GCA_004363535.1. Classification (NCBI taxonomy): domain Eukaryota; kingdom Metazoa; phylum Chordata; class Mammalia; order Rodentia; family Dasyproctidae; genus Dasyprocta; species Dasyprocta punctata. Next base: position 5,543 of record RJWM01050340.1, read on the forward strand.
ACTGTGACATGTACTAATAAAGAAAAAAAGAAGCTTCGTGTGCCCAAGACTTCATATGATATAGAAAAAATTAAAATCAAGGTTGTTATGATTTCAAAGTTTAAACACTTCCTCTGTTAATCATTGCTTCTAATCTCTACTCACATATTTTAAAATATAGTTAAGACTATTTATTAAAGTCAACCTAATTGACCTGAGTTCTAAATATTACACTTACTGCATGTGTAATCTGAAGTAGATTTGTTTTACTTATACTGTCTGAGCTTTCTTATCTATGAAATGAAACTAATTAAAATAAGTGTATCACTAGAGTGTAAGAATTAAATGAAACAAGAAGGCACCTAGCATAGTTACTGACACATGGTAAGTTCTCAATATATCTTATTACCCTTGGAAATAATCTAATAGTATACTTTATCAACTACTTATTTAAAATACTCCTATATCCCTTTCCATCTTTTCAGGCTTAATGCACATGGTATAATAAAGGAATCCATCATGCTGAATGGCTAATTTTCTCTCCTAGCAGACACATATGTGCTCACATTTATACCTGTTTTGTGCTATTCTTTTCTCGAAGGACATCTCCTTTGTTTTTTTCTCTGCTTAAGTTGATTCCAGATCAAGGCAAACGAGTCAAACTAGGTCAAGCTCAAATTTGCCTTAAACAAACTTTTCTGTGATTAGACCAAAAGTTGTAATTTCTTCTCCATTTCTTGAAAATAGGAGTCATAGTTTAGGTTTGGGTAGTGTTTAAATTTTCGGGAAGCCTTAATTATGCCTGTGGATATCAGATATACACTACACTTTTCTCCAAAATATAGCCTTAAGACATAGTCCTGTCCCTCTTCTTCCTAAGTGACAGGTTTCTGTGATTCTCCTCTGGCTATCTGGAGACACTTTGAATACTTTGTCCTCCAAGGAAATGGTTATATACTTAGTGTTACTGCTCACTGCTTTATAGCAATCAGTTGTAGTTATGATACACATAACTGCTAATAATTTCATAATTCTGTGGAAATAAATTTAGACTGTGTACTCATCAAAGTAATTAACTCCGGCTTCTGTGGAAAGCAAACTAAAATCACATTATATTAAAACAATTAAGGTTTATCATTTGCTTATGCTGAAATCTGCATAGGATTGGATGACTTGCTGGGTGTTTTGAGGTAGTGCTGACTTTCAAGCAGCCATTTGATTTATATTGATTTCCCATCATACAGCATCATTCCTTCATTTCTAAAAATGAGGTCAAGAGAAAATTAGATAGGCAACTGCGGAAGGTCATCACCATCCACATTTCTTGGTCAGAACTCAGCCACATGACTGTAATCCAGCTGAAAAGGATCTCAGAAATTACTATTCCTGTATTTTCTGGAGCTATAAAAGAGATTGATTGCATTTAGATTTTCTTTGAAAGGGTACCAGAAGAAAGAACTGTTTCTGCCTATATTGGCATTCATTCAAATAACTACAATTAAGCTGTTTCTTTTCTGCTCCAACTAAAAATTAGATCAACTGGACAATATAGTATCACTTGACTTCAAAAAAGTCTCAGTATAATAAATGAAATACTAATTCTGAAAAATAAAAGTATGAAATTAATTTAAAAGTAAAGTTTTCCTTTTCTCCAATATGTACTCATATTATTTTGGGAAAACAGTTTTGGAATAGGAAAGTAGTACGGTGAGCTCTTTTTCATTAACTGTTACTCTTGACTCTCCAGGAAACATGCAGAGATAGCACAGAGAGGTCAGATTCTGGAAATGCCATGCTTGAAATTTACAGTTGTGATCTGGAACTAGTGCTCTTTCAGCATGGGAGAAGTTCAATGATTATTATTCCCCCATAGGCACATTTGGACAATTCCCATTTGCAAACATCGGATATCTCCACCCTTGAAGTCTGAAATGACTTTCTTTTGGCTCTGTTTTTTTTAAGAGAAAAAAGAAATAACAGAAAGATCAAGAAGCAAATAAATAAAAAATAACAACAATAAAGCCAAATGACAACAACAACAACAACAAAGAACAGTAGCGATACAGGTTTTTAAAACAAGATGATAGAAATTTAACAATGCTTGTTATATTGCATTTTGTTATCTTCAAAATAGTTGCTCAGGTTACCAGATACAGGAATAAAGCAAAATAGTAAAATGGAACAAAACATTGGATTTCAAAAACTAGACAGAAAGAAATTCCCCACAGTTGCTATAATGCATATTGTTAAAATATGCATAGATACTCAGACTACCAGCTTTAGGCCTGCAAAGTCAATTAAACAATATAAGCATTAAGTTATTATTATTATTATTATTTTTACTTCAGTTGTTATCATCTCTGCCTTACTTCCTGTGAATCAGCCCATTGTTTGTTGCTGGGTGTGGGGGCGGTTTGCTCTTCTTGTCTCCCAATCCGCTCACAGAAAGATGTGGTCTGGCTTCTTGATGCTCTTCTTATTCCCCATGGTGGCTGCTCCTGGTTCATGAGAAGGCATGGTTTGGCTTCTTGATTATTTTCCTGCTCCCCATGGCAGCTGCCCCAGTTCATGGGAAAGTGTGTTGTTTTTCTTGGCTCTCTTTGGCTGTCTACTCATAGCCTCTTCTTTCTTTGTGAATCTGATAAATCTATTCATAGTCTGATTCTTGGGTACTCTTTTAAAAACAAACTCCCTACTGTATTAGGCCTTTGACGTGACATTTTCTCTATCATCAGTCAAACTCAGTTATATCTCAATGTAGACAACCTCTTCACTCTGGCACTAGGATACTCTGTTAGTGTTTTAAATTTAGATTTCTGAAGTATTAGTTCCCAAACTCCAAAAGAGATATATCAACTCATCTAAGTGGTCTTTTTAAACCTTCTCCACAGGTTTAAGCAAGGAAAGCCTATCTTTCCCTCTGTTTGAAAGCAAGTGGAGGAGAAAAATATTGTAACATTCTGCAAGGCTTCTATTCAAAAATTGCCTCATCTTTCAGCCTCTCTTACAGAGATGGCTTTTTAGTTAGACTTGCATAAAAACCTGCATAGGTAGCATTCTGTTTGAAATATTGAGGGAGTGGTTATTAGCAAGCATTGTTTTGTTTCAGCTGTGTGTCTGCCTTCATCAGTACTGAGAATACTAATAGTTTAATAGATTTTTAAACTAAGTTTAGTTAAAATTTTTAAAAAATGATATGCTCTAAAAAAATCAGAATAAATCTTCTCTCTCGTGGCTCACTCATTTGCATACTTACTGGAAACAAAAGAGGATTAGCTACAGCTTAGTGCAGTGAGAATTCCTGGGCACTACTCTAGTGTGCCTGCAAGAGTATCTTGAGTGTGGAAGACCACTCACTGGCCTCATGCACCTCTGCAATATGGATGTTGAGAGCGTATGTTGAAGGACATGGAAGTCACACCCTACTGTATCCCTTTCACAGCATGGCCGTCACACATATAGATGCTGCATATTCTGCATGAAATATGAACAAGTTTTGGCCGTTTAACAATATGGAAGAATTCTACCATACTGTCAGTATGAGAAAAATTTGATGGTAAGTATGTTGGTGCTTACTTGAAACTGATTTTAAAATATTGACATGACATAGTAACATCAGATAGAGCAAGCTCTAAAATATGGAATATTACCAAGAAGAGAGTCATTGCATATTAACAAAGAGGACAATTCACAAAAACACATAGAAACCATAAATCTTGGCATTTAGATTGAGTGCTTGGTAGGTCATTATCTCTTCCTTATCAAAAAACTATGATATTCAACTGTGACCTTCAAAGTCTCCCACATAGCTTCTTCACCTTATACTCCATATGACCCAAAAATCTGGTGAATGTCTCAAGGAGAGATTATGATCTTGATGCTAATCACCTACCACTGATCTCACTTTATATTCTAACTACTTGAGATTAAGGAAGTTTAAATTTTCTCTTATGGAATATTTTCCATAATTCCTAGATTCACTGGCAGCCCAGAATTTAGGAATTATTTCCTTATGGCTCTTGAGTTTCCTCAAGTTTCCAATTTGTTTTATACCAGCTCCACATGATTGCCAAAACTTTTTGATTTCTCTTTCCCCAGCAGAATGTCTAGATCTGAGCCAAGTGTTATGGTTGATACACTGTGTCAATTTAAGAAGTTTAGAAACTGACCAGCAACTCAGCCAACTCAATTTGTAAATATGGTGAGCCTGTGCAAGAGGAGTGCACCCAGATGGTGTGATTGCTACATCTTCCTCCCACCCCCCTAAACCTGGGGAGGGGGATAACATGTTTATAATATAAAGGAAGAGAAAAGGTTTGTTCGTCCCCTTTTGCTCTTGTTGCTTTGCTGTCTTCTGCCACCTTGAAGTGTTGCCTGGGTGTCAAGCCCCCTGCCTTGGAGCCAGTTGATAATGGACTGAAACCTCCACAAGCTGTGAGCTAAATGAACCTTTGCTTCCTTAATTTTGCATGTTGGGTATTTTGTCCCAGCCAGGAGCGAAAAGTAACCAAGACACAAAGCCTAATTCTAATCTTGGTCTCACAGTGAGCAAATGCCCTCAGCAGGAAGAGGGACTTGAGACCATCAGCTCCCTTTCCAAAGGCACTCTTTTCTCTAAAATTTTAAGCTATTCTTTGTAGTTGTCACAGTCTCCTGGTGTTTTTAATTTAGGATTTATATAACTTATCTAACTTTTCCTAGGCTTGATACTTACCCTAGTGAGAAGTACATTACTAGCCTTACTGTATTTGAAAGTTGAAAACCTTAGCTCCATTAATTTTTAAAATTTAAACAGCATTTATTGAACTTTCCTTACTGATTTTATGAAATGCTTTTTCAATTTGGAATTTATAGATATAATGACTAAATACGTTTTATCAAAATAGATTAATTTTATTAAGAGGCAGTATGAAATTAAAATAATTTCTTTAAAGTTAGGTCTCCTTATTTGCAAACATGAATTAATATTTGCAGTATTATGAAAATAATATAATGTGTATGAAAGGGATTTGGATAGTACAAAAGAATATACAAATGTGAAGTTTTAAAAAATTATAATAAGGAGGTAAAGGAACAATTTGAAAAGCAGTATGACTTCCTTTTCTACTAATTATTTTTAATAATTGTATCTGCAGAGATAGGGCATCCAAATCATAGTTACTCACACTGTATAGTCAGTTCTAAAAAGGCAGGAAAAGGTGAAATCTTCAAGTATACAATTTTATTAAGTTATATTCATATAAATTCTCATTAAAATTTCATAAAAACTTTTGAAG
>RJWM01050341.1:0-10694 GCA_004363535.1 Dasyprocta punctata
TGAGAAGAGTTGATACTTTGGTGTTCACTAACATGAGAGGTTTCACCAGAACAGGCTTTGCTTTGGGGTCTGCCATTTGTTTGCAGAACGCCCAAGGGCAAGCAAACATGCTGTCTTCACAGCAGTACCTTAGGGTTTTGCCATTGTAAATGGGTCTAACGTGATGTGACAAGACCAGAGAAATTGGATGTAAATTTATATTTTTTAATATGCCTGTTGTTACACATGATACATTTAAGGTATGCAGCTCCTTTTGTAGTCTTTACTTTTACTATTTAAGTTTGGAAATGATGCCAAATTTTTAAATTTCTTTAATCAATGTTTTCTCTTTGATGATATATATTGCATTATAAATTGACATATGTATCAATGTATACTCATATGTATTACACTTACATATACAAACATAAAGAAGAGGGGGTGAAAACCAGTGAGGGTGGTGGGATGGGAGGCAGGACCAGCTTCCAGGACGCATGTGCCAAATTATTCTCAGGACGCTGTATGTGGACTTCTTGTGAGAACATATGATGTGTGGAAAGACAAGACACCAGGAACAGCCAGGTGTAGCTGCACACAACTGTAATCCCACACTCAGAAGGCTGAGGCAGGAGGATTGCTGCAAGTTTGAGGTCAGCCTGGGCTATAAAGTGAGTTGAAGGCCAGCCTGAACTGCATAGAGAAATGTTGTCTCAAAAAAAAAAAAAGAAAAAAGAAAAAAAGAAGAAAGAAAGAAAGAAATCCATGAAGCACTTGCTATGATGACTTTCCTCATGATAGCCCACCCTGTGCCCAGGGGTATACTTTTTCATATAGACTTTTGTTTTATTTTTTCCTCCCTTTTACTCAATCTGGCCTCACTTTACAAAGCCAGTTTCTCCCTTACTCTTCACTTTTAATTTTTCCTATCTCAAGTAAATGTGAAATGTTGTAATCTTTCTGCTTGTTTCATTAAATTGTTTTGGATGAAAATAACCTAAATCAGGTGTGATGGCACATGCCTGTAATTCCAGCACTCAGGAGGCTGAGGCAGGAAGATTGCTATGAGTTCAAAGCCAGCCTGGGTTACAAAGTGAGTTCAAGGCCAGCCTAAACTGCATAGTGAAACCCTGTCTCAAAGAAAAGACCAAAAAAAAAAAAAAAAAAAAAAAAAAAAAAAAAAAAAAAAAAAAAAAAAAAAAAAGAAAAGAAAAGAAAAATAAAACAACCTGGAAACTACCTCCAGAAGGAGAGTTCAGCACCCCAAAACTTGGTAACATCATGACCATGTAGGCTTCATCTCAGGGATGAAGGATGGTTCTACATATTCAAATCAAGGTAATATATTACATAAACAGAAGCTGAGTAAATATCACATGATTAACTCAATAGATGCAGAAAAGTCCTTTGATAAAATCCAACATTCATTCGTAATAAAAGCCCTGAAGAAAATAGGCATAGAAGGATCTTATATCAATCTAATAAAAGTCATTCATGACAAATGCAATGCCAATGTCATATTAGATGGGGAAAACTAGAAAACTTTTCCTCTAAAATCAACAGCAAAGAGGGGCATGGTGGCACACTCCTGTAATCCCAGCACTGGGGAGGCTGAGGCAGGAGAATTGTTGCAAGCTCGAGACCAGCCTGGGCTACAAAGTGAGCCCAAGGCCAGCCTGAACTGTATAGTGAGACCCTGTCTCAAAAAGACAAAATAAATAAATAAATAATAAAATCGAGTGCAAGACAAGGATGTCAACTATCACCATTGCTTTTCAATATAGTACTTAAAATTTTAGCCAAAGCAACCAAGCAAGAAAAAGAAATAAAAGAGGAATGAATAAAAAAGTCAAATGATCTTTATTAATCAGTGACATGATCTTTTACACAGAAGACCCAAATAATTCCACCAAAAGATTCTCAGGCTATTCAGCTATATAGCAGTGTACGAAATCCACACACAAAAATCTATGGTGTCCTGTACACTAATAATGAACCACAGAGAAGAAAATTAGGAAAACAATTCTATTCACAAAACCATCAAGAAAATTTTAAAATAAATTTAGGAATTAGCCTAACCAAAAAAGTGAAAGACTTCTGTAAAGAAAAATATAGAACTCTGTAAAAGAAGATCATAGAGAACATCTGAAATTGGAAAGACATTCCCTGTCCCTCAATAGGCAGAATCAACATTTTCAAAATGGGCATACTACCAAAACTCATATATAGATTTAATGCAATTCCGATCAATATACCAACAGTATTCCTCACAGAACAAAAATAACCCTAAAATTCATATGGAACAAGAGGAGACTTGGACTAATAAAAGCAACATTTAATAATATAAACAAAGCAGGAAGCATTACAGTCCATATTTCAAGTTATATTGCAAAGCTATAGTGATTAAAAACAGTATCATACCAGCAAAAAAAACCAGACATCTGGATCAATGGAACAGAATATAAGAGGCAGAAATAATTCCAGGCATATTTAATTACCTGATTTTTTTTTTTTTTTTGAGACAGGATCTGAGCTTGAATTCACTATGTAGCCCAGGCTGGCCTTGAACTCACAATGATCCTCCTGCTTCAGCCTCCCAAGTGCTGAGATTACAGGCATATGCCACCATGGCCAGCCAATCACCTGACCTTTGACAAAGGACCAAAAACACATGCTGGAGAAAAGACAGCATCTTCAGCAAATGGTGAAGAAAAATGGCTGAGAAAAATGGCTATCCATATGCTGAAGACTGAATCTATCACTGGTTCTAAAATAAAATCAAAATGAATCAAAGACTTAGATATTAAAATAGAAATATGTGATATGCTGGAAAGCAAAACTTGAGACATGGGCATAGGTAAGGACTTTTTGAGGAGAGGGGTAAAGACTTCTTGAATCAAACTCAAATTACACAAGTAGCATCAAACTTGCTGTGGTGGTACATGCTAGTAATCTTAATACTTGGGAGGCTGAGGTAGGAGGGACTGCCATAAATCCCAGGACAGTCTGAGCTACATAATGATTGCAAAACCAGGCTGAACCCCATAGCAGTACCCTACCTCAATGAAGCAAAAAAGAAAGAAAAGAAATAACATCAACACATCAACAAATGAAAGCCAGTGCAGTGGTGCATGCCTATAATCTCAGTACTTGGGAGGCTGAGGCAGAAGGATTGCCACAAGTTCAAGGCCATCCTGGGTCACATAGTGACTTCAAAGCCAGCCTAACCTACATAGCAAGACCCTGTCTCAAAAAAAAAAAAAGTCAACAAATGGGATTGTATCAAATTAAAAGACTTCTGCACTGCAAAGGAAACAACCAACAGAATGAAGAGACAGGCTACAAAATGGGGAAAAACTTTTACCAGCCATTCCTCAGACAGAGGACTAACATTTAGAATACACAAAGAATTTTTTAAAATAAACAGCAAAAAAGTAAAAGTCTCAATCCAAAAAAATGGGGAACTGAAATTAATAGACACATCATAGAAGAGGTACAAATGGTCAATAAACACATGAAAATATATTCAGTATCTTTGGCCATAAGACAAATGCAAATTAAAGTGACACTGAAGGCAATGACCGCAGCTGCCTCAAGCAGTTCATGTCACCCTAGTGGGGCTCTGGTGAGGTGCTGGGAACTCCTAGGCCTGTGGACCATCTGGGCTGCTGCCCTACCAGCACTTGGCCTACAGCACCTGCCCCAGTTCACATGACGTCAGCAGCACAGGGGATAGTAGCATGATAGCAAAGGCACAATGGTGTAGGGTCCCATGTGCAAGCAGAAGTGCTCCACCAAAGACGCTAAGAAGGACCACTTCATGCCATAAGGCTGCTTCAGATGCCCAGGATGTAAGCCAGTGTTGAACCAGCTGCAAAGATAATGCCAGCCACCAGCGACCACATGAGTATTCTGAGCCACTGTGTGAGACCTGCATGGAGGTCCACCAGTGAGTAAAGTACATCAATGACCATACTGTGTGCTTCATTGAGCCAACCAATTCCTAGGATGGCTAACGCACTGCCTACTGCAATGTGAACAAGCATAAACCTCTTGTGCTGTTCCGCAGAGCTGTGACATCTCACCTGTCGGGACTGCCAGTACAACAGCCACAAGGACTATAAGTACCAGCTCCAGGAAGATGCAATGAGGAACCAGGGCAAAGTTCTGGGCTCAGTGATGAAATGGCTTGGGATCAGACATGTCATACTGCAGAAGAACACCAAGGAGGTTCGCAGCTCCGTCCTCTGTCTGATATGCAGAAGCATGTGCAAGTGGACATCAAGATGGCCATCTTGCAGAGAAGGAAGGAGCTGAACAAGCGGGACTGTGTGCTAGTTGGTCAGTAATGCCCAAAAGCTGGCTGGAGGAGGGCAGAAGAAGCACCTGGATCAACAACACTGGGCATTGACCAAGATCCAGAAGCATCAGGAACACAGTCTGCACTTTGCCTCTTGGGCTCTGGAAAGTGACAACACAGCCTTGCTACTTTCTAAGAAGCTGATCTGCTTACAGTTGCACTGAGTCCTCAGGATCCACAGGCAACATGAAGTTTCAGTGAGACCTCACTGCCTCGACCAAGAGTGTCAAGGCCTTTGGCAAGATTGTGACTGAAGGGCTGGGGATTTAGCTTAGTGGCATAAGCAACTGCCTGCAATTGTGAGGTCATGAGTTTGATCCCCAATCAAAAGAAAAAAAAAAGATTGTGGCTGAAGCCAGGCATGGTAGCACATACCTGTAATCCCAGCACTCGGGAGGCTGAGGCAGGAGGATTGTTGTGAGTTCAAAACCAGCCTGGGCTACAAAGTGAGTTCAAGGCCAGCCTGAAATACATAACAAGACCCTGTCTCAAAAAGACAAAAAATAAACAAAAATAAAAAATGAAAGGATTGTGGCTGAGTGTCCTGGCACCAATTCCACAGGTCTTAGAACTATGACTTCCCTAAGAGCTCCCAAGCAAGGAGAGTTCTAGCAGTAGCCAGCCCATGAAAGTCACAGGAGGGTATGGCTTGGGATCAGATGACCCCCTACACCAGTACAGAGCTCTCATCAAGTGGTTCTGCTCCAGTGAGGATGAGGTAAGCAGCCTCATGGGCAAGATGTCATGGGTGAGTGTCACATACCTGGACCTGGACCTGGACCTTGCAGCAGATAGCCAGTAACATGTCTTCAAGATCTTTCCAGACATCATCACTGAAAACTACAATTTCATTGTTATTGAGCATGATGTTGCTGCCACACTTGCTGATCAGCCTGGGACTGTGCCTCCAGCAGCACCCAAGGTACCTGGTAACCCACACCTCTTTCCCCTAAAGAAGAGGAGAGGCAGGCCATCGTTGGAGTTCCTCTTGCTGCTGTTTAGGGGCCTCAGACAATGCCTGTGTTGATGGCTCTGGCCAAGGACCCTGGCACTGAAGGCCCCACCTGGCCTCTCCTAGTGGCAGCCATAGCTCAGGCCTGGAGGTGGTGGCTCCTAAGGACACCTCAGCCACAGATGGTAGCCCAGGAAACCTGGATTACAGTGCCACCGTCTGCCATGTCTTCCAGAAGCCAGGTGGCCTGATTATATGCAACCAGTGTAAGTCTTGCTTCCACCTGGACTGCCAACTGACTGTCCTGCAGGATGTAACGGGGGAGGAGTGGAGCTGCTCACTCTGCTACATGCTCCCCGACCTGAAAAAGGAGGATGGCAGCCTTAACATGGACGGTGTTGACAGTGCTGGCATGGTGGCTACGTTCTCACCAACAAATCAGCAGAAATATGAACATTTCCTGCTGGCCCTATTCTGCCGTGAACCCTTCCACCCCATGCATCAGCTGGCTACTGACTCAGCTTTGTCCATGGTCAACCTGGACCTGACCCTGGTCTGTACCTGCCCTCAGGAAAAGTTTTCACCCCTTACATCTCCCCCAGGAATTGGCACCAGGTTGTGGGCTTTGTGTTCAAACAGTTTAACAAGCTGTCTGAGGACAAGATGTGTAGCCCATCATCAACCATGATCGAGACTGTCAAGAAAAGCAAGTTTTCTGCTGTGCTGGTGGAGCCCCTGCCACTAGCTTACCCAATGTTTTCTACATCCCCAGGAGCTGTCTAGTGGCCCTAGTGATGGTCCCTGAAGCTGAGGTCCCTATAGCCAGCCTGGCCCAGCTCCAGTCTATGTCCTGTCACCTCATCCTGACCCGGCAATGGCCTGACTCCCACTCCCTGGCAGCTCCATCCCCCACCCCCCCCATGAAATAGTTTTTAAATCTGTAGATTTTAAATTTCACCCATTTATAAAAAAAAATACCATACCAAGATTCCACATTATTCCTGAAAGAATGACTATCATCAACAACAAAACAAACCATAACAAATGCTGATGAGGCTGTGGGAAATGACACCTTCCTACATTACTGGTGGAAATGTAAACTGGTACAATCACCACCAAAATCAGCATGAAAACATTTGACAAAAAATTAAAACAAAAATTCCATTTGACTCTGCCGTTTCCCTTCTAGGTATATTTGCCGTAGATTTAAAGACATCACATTACAGTGGATGCATCCATTACCCACGTTTTCAGCACACAACTTATAATAGCTAATCTCGGAAGCAGCCTACATGTCCACCAACAGATGAATGGATAAGGAAAATGTGACTATATATGGATATTTTTTCAACCATAAAGAAGGATAATTTCAAGTCTTTTATATGAAAATGGAGGCATTTTGAGACCATAATGTTGAGTAAAATAAAATGACACACCAGCATAAAAATTGCGTGGTTTCTCTTACATGAGAAACCTGAAGTACAGTATAAATAAAGAGCAAAATAAAATTGGAAACAAGAGATGGAGGGAGCGTGTGGGAAGGGAAGACAAGGAAACTGTTATAGCTTGCATCCAGAATCCCCCTCAAGTGGTCATAGGTGGGGAGTTTCCAAGGTCGCCGGGTTAGGGTATGTATGTGTGGGTTAAGGGCATGATACTTGGATTAACAGTGTTGATAATGGAAGCCTCACCCTGGATACAGGCGGCACCAGACAATAGACTTATAGCCTGAATGGAATATAAAGCAGCAGAAAGATAGAAGGTTTACTATTCTTGCTACTGCTACTGTTTGCTGCTCATTGCCTTTGGTTTGCCATGCCATGTCCTGTTTCTCCTCTGTGATGCCCCTCTGCCATGCTGCCCTGCCTTGGAACCAGCCAACTATGGACTGAAACCTCTAGAAACAAGGAGCCAAAATAAATCTTTCCTCTTAACGTCCAGGTGTCAGGCATTTTGTCCCAGCAATGAGAAAAGTAACTTAAGACAGGAAGTAAAAAGAAGATGTATTATTTTTATGTACCAACTCTCCATGATAAATGTAACCACCACTGTTAGGGTGTATATGTAGAGATCCCCCCCTCAAAGCTTCGTGCACTCATAAGGTGAGCTTTGTGGAGGTGACTGGACCATGGGTGTGTGATGCTCATGGCTGGATTAGTCCACTGATGGGTTTAGAGCTGGATGTGATGTTAGGAGTTAAAGCCTGATGAAAGCAGGTGGCTCACCAGGGTGTAGCCTGAAGGGTATATATCCTTCCTACTCCCTTGATCCTGCTCTCTTTCCTGCCTGCCCTATCATGAAACGTTTCCTCTCTGCCATGCCAGCTGACCTTGGAACCAGTCAACTATGGACTGAAATCTCTAAAAACCAAATAAACCTCTCTGAGGTGAACCGAAATAAACCGCTCTTCCTTTGCCTTGTGTGTGTTGGGTATTTTGTCTTGGCGACAAAGAAAGTAATGGAGACAACTGTGTACAGCAAACATGTACAAATAAACATAAAAACAAAAATTTTTTAAAAGGAGAAAGTTTGGTCTACCTTGGAAGTTATGTGACTAACCCTACTCCTAGCAAGGGCATCCATAGATCTTTCTCCCTGTGGGGAAATTAAACCCCATAAAATGAAGGAGTACTGCAAAGATCACAGAAAAGGCTACTTGTCAGAAGGGCGATCACCAACCCAGCTGTGTAGTCTATGCAGAGCATTAAATTCAGAGGTGCTCTGAATATGCATTTTGGCTAATGTCTGAAAGAATAAATATTTGAGTATTTGACTTAGACTAAAGCTATCACCAACACAGAATGAACTTCTGGGATATATGGATAAATCTGAAATCCCATTTTTATTACTATTATAACTCAAACATTTTAAAATGTTAGCAGACCAATGATAGAAGTCTGACACACTGAAAGAACAATAATGTCTTAATTTCACAGTAATGACAGCTGCTGAATTTTTCTTGTGATTACCACAGTGCACATGCATAATATTAAATACATATTTTTATTTGAAAACAATGGAGTGGTAAGATTTTATATTTCCCAAATAACAATACTTGTTCTAGTTATGCTAATTAGATATTATAATAACCTAGATAACACATAGTCCTTGGTCACACACAAGTTTGTGGAAGCTAGAAATAATACTAGAAGGGCTGGGAGTTTGGCTCAGTGCCTTAAGCGCCTGCCCTGGTAGGCACGAGGTTGTGAGTTCAATCCCCGGTGCCGCAAAAAAAAAAAAAAAACCTAGAAATAATACTAGAATAGGCATTTGGTGTCTAGACCTTCTGAAGACAGAGGCCAAAGCCATATTTTAATGTATCCATATAGATACAGAAGGATGAACACTAACTACTTTTATCTCCTCTTGGAGAAAAAACAAAAATATATTTCTCTAAAGTAGGAAATTAGATTTTATTTTTTAAAAAGGAAAAACCTTTCAAAACGACAACCACCAAACATCCCATCCTGCTCCCCTCAAGGGAGTTACCAATCTTCTTGAAAAGTCAAAATACCAGCTCACAATGTTACCATGAATTAATTAGATCGTCAAATTCATAATCAAGTATTACAGAACAAAAAGCACAGATGTAGCTTAACATGCAAAGAGAACCACTACTCTGGAGTTGATGGAGCAAAGCCGTATCTAAATGAGTGACTCTCACCCTCAAGGTCAAATTCATCCAGGTCTCAACTCCACACTCCAGATATCAATAAACTGAATAAAATATACCATACATACTGATTTAAAGCCATTTGCTGCTTTAAGTACTTCACACATAATAAACAACAAGTCTTCAGAGAAAACCCCCAGAGATGGAGATAATTTGCCCAAGGACTCATGGTTTGTCCAATTATGAAGCCGAGATTTGAGCTAAGCTAACAGCCTGAGCCTGTGCTAGAATCTGCAACATGTGAATCTAATACAAACCCTGCACATTCATCCTTCACACTACATAGGTCCTCAGTGTATGTAGACCCCACTTAGACACATACTATTTGATTTTTATTTATTTTGGGTCAATGCTGGGGATTGAACCCTGGGCCTTATGCATGCTAAAGCACATGGTCTATAACAACAACACCAGCCCCAGATGCCTACTGTTTTAAAACTGTATTAAAATAGACATATAGTCAGATAGATAAACAGATTAATGATGTAGGAACTCTTTTGGCCAGCAGTTTGTGTTTTCTCAGTCAACAGAACCGAAAGTACCAAGAAATGATATAAGTCATTTAACATTTTTTATAATTATATTTTTGACAAATTGGAAATGTTATCTGGGGTAATGTGGTAGACTCCCAAGTTTCACTGTAGCAGTAAGCTACATATTGTTAAAGGTGGCACATGCAGAAACACCCAGAGACAGGCTCATGTGGGGAAAAGGCTGGGTTTAATTCAATTTAAGTGTAGGCAGGCTGAAATCAGAATGATCAAGCAGCTAGTCTGGAGGAGAGATTGAGTTACTTCAGGGTTTGGGGACAGGGTGTACAATCCCAAGGAATCTGCATGGAATGCATGGGATTGAAATTCCAAAGGCAGCCAGCACAGGTGTGTGGACACTGCTGAACATTCTGGCACCTGGAAGAATATCTGTCCAGTCCTAAATTTCTTTATGGCCATCAGTTCTGTTTGCCCAAGGCAGCCTGGTCCATTTTTTTTTTTTTTTTTTTTTTTTTTTTTTGGTAGAGGACGGCGTACTTTATTGTGAAGGTGTTTCTCAGGTTAGGCCTGACATTCCTGTCTTTTTGTTGTTATATACACAGAGGGGCAGGAAAATGGGTGGTATTTCTCATGGCTACTTCAGGCATGACAAATGGGGTAGCATGGGCAGCCTAACTGGGAGAAAAAGTTTGGGGAACAGTGCTGCATCGAGGAGTGGTCAAAGCCAACATTTGCTTCTGGGTAGTCACTTGTACATGAACCTATAAAAATTGTCTCACAAAGTCTTTGGCATGACCCAAAGAGAAGGAGGAGGGTAATACAGATAAGAGGTACAGCTAGTGTAAGAAGCCACAAGGCCCAGCCCCAAACATGAGTTCAAGAGTCAGACAGGTTCTGTCTAATTTCTTTATATTATTTTATTTTATTTTATTTTATTTTATTTTATTTTATTTTATTGAGAATAAAACCTAACAAAATAAAACAGAATAAAGCCAATCAAACAAAACAGTGAAGCCGGGCATGGTGGCACACACCTTTAATCCCAGCACTCAGGAGGCTGAGGTAGGCGGAGCGTTGTGAGTTCAAGGCCGGCTTGGGCTACAACGCAAGCACAAGGCCAGCCTGAGCTACATAGTGCGACCCTGCCTCAAAAAACCAGAGCCGGGAGTTTGGCTCAGTGCCTTAAGCGCCTGTCCTGGCAGGCGCGAGGTTGTGAGTTCAATCCCCGGTGCCGCAAAAAAA
>RJWM01050342.1:0-10791 GCA_004363535.1 Dasyprocta punctata
CTCCTCCTCCTCCTCCTCCTCCATCTCCTCCTCCTCCTCCTCCTCCTCCTGTCTTTTCTTTAAAATAACTTGTGCAGGGGTGAAGACCATGGCACTGACAAGGGCAGACACCGGTGGCCCTGCTTGGTCCTCCCGGGACCTTTCTCTTGAGGGCAGGGAGGGGGCAGGCTGGGGAGCGGGGCTGTGGGC
The DNA here is from genome assembly GCA_004363535.1 of Dasyprocta punctata. Lineage (NCBI taxonomy): Eukaryota > Metazoa > Chordata > Mammalia > Rodentia > Dasyproctidae > Dasyprocta > Dasyprocta punctata. The sequence goes on from RJWM01050342.1 coordinate 190, forward strand.
TCCGGCAGTGCCGGGGCTGCCACCCTGGCCGAGTCAGAGCTTGCGGCTCCGGCGTACCCCGAGGGTCCCGAAGCTCTGCTGACAGAGGCGCTTTTGCTATCCTGGGGGGAGTAAAGTCGCACAGGGGTCACTTGGATGCAGTCTGCAGCCCATGGAAAAGTTCTTATAAAAGTTCCTTCGGCCCTGGGGGAACAGAGAGAGAGAGAGAGAGAGAGAGAGAGAGAGAGAGAGGCGAGCTTGTGGAAGCAGGGACCCCGCGCCGTCTCCTGGCCACCCCAGGCGCCTCCAGACCCCTTGGCCCTAGAGACCACTGTCATGCCCGGCAGTGCCCTCAGAAGCATTTGATTTTCTTGCTCAGTGCGTGATCATGCGCACTCCGGGTCATCTTGCGGTTCTTTTCCCAGAGAGGCTGGCGCTGTGCAGTTAGGGTTGGACCAGACGGTCGCCGTTTCCTGCTCTGCAGAGAAGGAGTCTGATGTCTCCTTTCCCACCGTGGCACCCGGGACGGGGGTGGGCACACCGGTCCCCTGAACAGCGAGGGCCCGGGAGGAAGTGCGGAGAAGTGGGAAAGAGTGGCCGACGCCCCTCTGGAGTTGGGGTCAGCCTGATGGCAACTGGCCTGTGCCGAGAGGCCTGGGCCGCTTCATCTGCTTCTCGGAGCCTTAAGTTACAACTCCGAGTTGAGCCAGGGCCATGGCGAAACTCCTCCGGAGCCGTGGAAACTGCTGTCCCGTGTCGGGCACTGCCCGGTTTGTTTCCGCCAGCTACGCACAGGCTCTGATTGAAGATTAGACTGACACAGTGTGCCTGGTGCTTAGCAGCCTTGAAAAAAGAAGCCACATTGACAAAAATTAACTTGTTAGCATGGTGCGGGCGCACACGTGTAATTCCACACAGCTGTAATTCTAGGCTGAGGCAGGAGGATCGCCATGAGTTCGAGGCCAGCCTGAGCTACCTAGCGAGACCCTGTCTCAAAAAACAAATACGAAAACAAAAAGAATCCCAGTTTACCTGACACGGGGGCTTCTGCAAATGAAAGCATAGAGAGGCCTGCCCTGCAGTGAGGGACTTAGAAACGTTCACCTCTTCATTAGGGTCAGTGCCATGAAAAAATGAAATACTTAAAAACAAGTCGGGCTCAGTATTACCCGAGGGCTCATAGAAAGGCGTTTTGTAAGTTTTTGCATGATTTGCATACCGGGGTTCTTCAGCCACGCAAAGAGAGAACTTCACGGTGGTGTACGTTTGGGCGTCGAGCGTGCATGGCCTGTGGTGTCCAGAGAGACCCAGAGGCCGGGCCGTGTCCCGGGGTCCCTGGCTCGCTCAGAATGCCTGTGTCCGGAGGTTGGGAGCCGCCGAGGGCCGGTGGGGTGGGGGGAGTGCGCGTCATGGCCAGGCTTTTTGGTGTCTGCGTTTCTCGGTGGGCTCTGTCTCTGGCGACCGTGCGAACCTTCTGCTAAGGGTGCCCCAGACGTCAGCCTGGAGTCCTCCATGCTTCGATCTTGTTTTTCCCAGAGCTCCACAGGAAGAAACCACAAATAAAGGAAGTACTTGGAATTTAGCTGCCTGAGTCTAAAGATTTTTTTTTTTTTTTTTGAGCCAGAGTCTCAGTATGCAGTTCAGGCTGACCTTGAACTTAACTATGGAGTCCAGGCTGGCCTAAAACTCGAGGTGATCCTCCTGCCTCAGCCTCCCAAGTGCTGGAATTACAGATGTGCTGAGATCACAGGCTTGCACCACCACGTCTGGCGAGCCTAAAGAAATAAGTGGGCGGCATAACCAATGGGTGTTTAAGGGCCAGTAAATCGGTAATGAAGCCTTCGCAGGTTCTAGGAGTTGTGCCCGTGAGAGTGTTAGGGCCGTGTACCTGTAATTGGGTCATCCAAGGAGTTGAGGCCCGTGTTGCTGCAGGGAGTGGGTGGAAGGCGTCGACCGTGACTGAGAGCTGGGTGGCTTTGGGGTTCACGCCCCGGCTGTGACGCACTGCACAGGCACACACTGGCGGCCTGGGGTGAGTGGGGATTGATTGGGAATGACAGTAGCGAGCCCAGTAAGACTCCAGCAGAGATTTCTCCCTCTGTGTCTGATCTTATACTTTGAGGTCTGTGCAGACGTTGCCGGGGGAGGAGGCCCGACTGTCCTGTCTCAGCTGCCCCAGCCGCTCCTGCCTGGTCGCAGGCCGCTTGTCCTCCACCATCGTTCACACCACATCCTCAGCCCTTTTAATGTCTTACTTTGAGACAAAGTCTCCCTGAATCTGTGCGTTGCCCAGCTGGGTTTGTGCTTGTGGTCCTCCCGCCTCAGCCTCCCAGAGTGCTGGGATTACAGCACCGCCACGCCGGCCACCTGCGCTCCTGAGCACAGACCCTGCCGTGTGTCGGGCACCGTGGCCAGCTGTCCGGCTGCCCCTCCGCCCTGTGCCCTCTCCCTCCGCTGCCCTCCCCAGCGGCCTGAGCGCCTCTCCCTGGGACTGTCACACCTGCCTGTCCCCCATCTCAGCGCTGGCCACTTGTCACACTGCGCAGAGCCTGAACTCGGGCTGGGGAGGTCCCAGGTCTTTGTCCCCGCTGTGCCCAGGGCTGGGGTCAGCCTCCTCACTGCGTCCCTCTTGGTTAATTTTTGCTGGGCACGTGGGTGTCCAGTGAGACGGCCTCCATGGGAGCATGTGCATTGAAAAAGGCTTGGCGTCGCCCTGGGGACGGAATTGTGCAGGACACGGGGATGCGTGGCCGGGTGTGCCCAGGGCCACAGAGAAGGCACCCCCCGGGCCGCTGGGGACGGGGCTGTTAGAGCCGCCCATCACTGCAGTGTGTGAGTTCACCGTGTACCCCAGGCTGGCCTTGACTTGCTGAAATCCTCCTGCTTCAGCCTCCCGAATGCTAGGATTATAGGCCAGTGCGTGGTGTGTGGTTGGTTGTTAATGTGAAACCATCCCTGTGCCTAGGAGTATACGGTGTGAGTGTAAAGCACAGGTAACAGAGCTGGCATTCTGTGCCCATGAAGTAGAGCATTTCTGTGGGCCGGGGACCTCTCCGGGGCTTCTCTGGCCGCCCCACTGCCCACAGTGGGGAGCCACTCTCCCGAGGTCCGTGTTGGTGCCCGTCGCCTGCTTGGCAGCGTGGCACACTCGTGTGCGTCCTGCTCGGCTCGCTGCCCAGCGGGTCCCGTGTGGTAGCGTTGCCTGACTCACGCTCTGCGTGTCCTCGCAGCGTGGCCCCTGGCCCGTTAGCGATGTCTTAGCTTTGCGGTGTAGCGCGTTCCTTTGCATCGACCCGCAGGAATCTGCTGAGCGAATCCGCTCTTATTCACTCGTCCTCCTGCCCGTGGGCATTTGAGTGCCAGCCGCTGTTGCTTTTGCTGCCATGTTACGCATGCCATGGCTCTGAGCCTTTTCTGTTTGGAATTTTGAGACAGGGTCTTGCTGTGTAGTTCAGGCTGGACTTGAATACACTGTGTTGCCCAGGCGATCCTCCTGCCTCAGCCTCCCGAAGACTGGGGTTATAGGCCTCCCGCCACCATGCCCTGTGCTCTGCGATAGTTTTTAACTCCAAGGAAAATAAAGAAACAATTGCATAGGGTAGGAAAATGTTTGCGGCTTTGGCACGAAGCTCGGCATTTGTGTAACTGTGGTCATACAGGGGTTCTTGTGTACCAGAAAGTAGAATCCCATTTGACACAACTGTTCCCCTTCTCGGTCTCCTCCTGAAAGAGTTAAAGACATCATAGCACAGGGACCCGTGCACACCCATGTGTACAGCAGCATAGCTCATGACAGCTAGATCTTGGAAGTGGCCCGTGTATCTGTCAAGAGATGAATGGGTAAAGAAAACATGGTTTTACACATGGTGGAGTACTACTGTGCCATGAAGAAGGATAAACTGGAGTTATTCTTAGGTAAATGGGTGCAGCTCAGAACCATAATGTTAACTGACTTCAAAACCAGACACACAAGCTTAGGTGTCACATGGTTTCTCTTATATGAAAACCGGAAGTAAGAATAAAGAGTAAAATCAAAGATAGATGGTAGGAACAGAGAGGTAGGTCTTTTGCACAAGAGAAGGGGAGTGGGTCCCTAGGTGAAGGGGGATGGGAGGGGAAGGTGGCGGGAAAAGGGTGGGGGGGAGCCCTGCGGGGTGGGGGTGGCCGTTCCGGGCTGCACACGGGCTCACCGGAAAGGGCGCCGGAAGTGCGGGTCCCGGATGCCGGGAGAATGCCGTTTCCCTTGCGTTTAAAGCTGTTTTCAGAAATGCATGCGACCCACTTGGGTACTTTTGTTTGAAATTTGGACTTTTTCCCTTCCAGAGAGGAAGTCAGTTTAGAGGTATAAATTCAGTTCATCCTCTTTGTTTCAGCCTCATCCTTAGAAATGTGATTTTGGATCATAACCCTGTCCTGCTGGGATCCCTATTCCCTGTTTTATTTTGTTTCTTCAAGACAGGGTCTCACTGGCTCGGCCTTGAACTCACTGTGTAGCCCAGGCTAGTCTCACTTGTGTTGATCCTCCTGCCTCAGCCTCCTGTGTGCTGGGATTACAGGCAAGCGTCACCATGCTTGGCTCAATGTCTTAGCCTGCAAAATGGCCGCCGGCAGTTACTGCCCAGCTAACCAGAGCGGTGTTTGTTTGCTGGAAGGCTTCAGCCTTCAAACAGTTGTGTTTTCCAGCTGTGGTGGCGATAGCAACTTCACTGATAGTAACTGAGAAGAAAAAACTGCAGAGAGCGTCGCATCCCACCAGCTTACAGCCCGGAGGGGTGGAGATGACGTTAAACCGTGGACAGTCTGACCTGTGCCTGGGGCAGGTGCGGGGGTGCAGGAGACATTAACAGAGACGCTGACGCTGTGAGGTGTCCCCAGGACCTGGGACCTTGGCACAGGGCCTGTTCGCTGGGTGGCACATGCAGGAAACAGCCTTGCTGGCCCCGGGACACAGCTCACGGGAGAGCGCTTGCCTAATGGCTTTGGAGAAAAGGCCTGAGCAGGGGAAAGAACCTGTGCAAAGGCCCCGAGGCCACCAGGGATCTGTTTTGGATAAGTTTGAGACATCTTCGAGTGACTGAGGAGTGGCTGGAGGCAGGAGGAAACCCCAGTGTATATTCCCTGTGGCCAGGGGGAAGGGGGAGGCAGGGTGGAGGAGGTGTTCATGTTGGGCATGGTGGTGCATGCCTGTAATCCTAGCACTTAGGAGGCTGAGGCAGGAGGGTCACCATGAGTCTGAGGCCAGCCTGGGCTACGACCCTGTCTCAAAAAGACAAAACAAAAGCACAAACAAAAATAAAAATGTCCTCTCTGTCAGCAGCAGAGTCTTTGTGGCAGGCTGGATTTCTGGGTGCTGGGCACTTGGGGGTGAGGCAGATGGGGGAGGCCTGGGTTAGGGACAGCGTCCCTGAGACCCCGGGAACCACTGGCCTAGGGGTTTTGCTGGGGAATGAAGTTCATTTCTAGATGAGGCTCAGAGAACTTGTCGGCGTCCTCCTGTGACACTAGAAGAGGCGCTGTTCGGGGTCTGCGCCAGATCCCTGGCGGGGAGCTTGTGGAGCCCCGCTAAGGGACGCAGGGGCCTCTTTCGCTGTGATACCCGGCCTTTGGCCCTGCTGCCTGACCCAGCGCCCCTCGGCATGTTCCGGTGAGGCCAGCGGCTTCTGTTCTAATGAGGCTTCCCCCACCAGAGGGACCAGCCGGGCTGAGGCGTGGGACACTCCTCCCATTTCTTTTGCCTCAGACACCAAACCTGACATCCACAAATCGAAGGACAGGTCTATTTATTTATTTACTGTTTTTCAATTTTCTCATCTTTTTGAGACAGGGTCTCACTATGCAGTTCAGGCAGGCCTTGAACTCACTTTGTAGCCCAAGCTGGCCTCAAACTCGCAGTGATCCTCCTGCCTCAGCCTCCTGAGTGCTGGGATTACAGGCGTGCGTCACCACGCCAAGCGAGAAGAGGTTTATTTTGAGTCTGTGGCTGGCTGGCTCCGAGGTAGGATGGCACCGAAGAGGGGCATGGCGAGCAGGAAGTGGAGATAAAGGGAGGGGTCAGGGAGGCCACACCCCCAGTGACCCGCCTCCGGTGTCCAGACCCCACCTCCTACCGGCAGGGCAGCTCTAAGCACCAGTAAACAGTCATCTTCCAAAAGCTTATGAGCAGCCAGACGTGGTGGCGCATACCTGTAATCCCAGCACTCAGGAGGCTGAGGCAGGAGAATCAGGAGTTCAAGACCAGCCTGGGCTACACAGTGAGCTCAAGGCCGGCCTGAACTGGGTAGTGAGACCCTGTCTCAAAGACAAGGGAAAAAAGCCTATGAGTGATGAGCGCATGGGATTCTTGGGGGACACCGCTCAGGACCCTGTGGACCTCGGCCTGCGCTCTTCCTTGGTGTCCTTCCTGTACCCTGGATGGGGCCCGGCTGCCGCGAGGACCGTGCTGCGGGGCTGCACCCTCACAGGCAGGCGGTGTCCGGGGCTGCGCGGGACCCTGGCTGATGTCTGCAGAGCTGCCCAGCAGGGGCCCCGCTGGGTGGGCGAGGCGCTGGGAGTGGAGCAGGGCACAGGGCGTTTTTTACCCTTGGAAGAACTCAGGACTTGGTTGGAGCCCGAGGGCGCTGGATGCCTGGCGGGGAGGAGGAGCTGGGGGGCTATTCAGCCTCCACTTGGGAAAGCAATTGGGACGCTGGTGTCCGGGTGCCCGAGGGGAACCCCTGGGGGACGTCCTGGCAACGCCAATCCGTGTTCTGCTTAGACTTCAAGTCTCAGGTCAGGGACATAACTTAGTCTCTTGTCCTAAATAATGTTATCAGAGTCACTGCTTCCCAGAAGTAAAACAGAAGGTAAACATCACCTCCATGAGCGCCCTGGGCTGTGCCCAGTTACCAGCTCTGAGCTCCGTCTGATGGGGATTTAATCTCTCTGGCCCACGGCGGGATGCAGGGAGGTGTTCCTGTAGACGCGGAGTGCATTTGGGAATTGGGGCACCCCTGGCAAGGGCAGGGAGACTTCCGACCGCCTCCCCCGAGGATCGGTGCATGGTGGCAGAAACACTTAGGGATGTGCCAGCTTGCCAGCTCGCCACCTGCCAAAGGGGCGCGTGCGGAAGCCGGCCGGGGGTTTGCTGTGAGGCTGCTGTCTTGCTGTTATCATTAAAGAGAAACAGAAATCCCAAACCAGGCCTGAAGACTATATAGCCATTTTTTTCCAAATCCATTTTATTTCAAGGATAAAAATAAAAGAAGAAGAAAAGACTTATATATAACCATAGCTGGGGTGAGGCTGAGTCAGGAGGATCGAAGTGAGTTCGAGGCCAGCCTGGAGTGCAAAGCAAGAGCTTGTCTCGAAAAACAAACACAAACGAACAGGGACACAATGTATAACGGTACTCAGACATCTGTCAGCGATCCGGTCACAGCAGGAAATTGGCTGGAGGGAAGGGTCAGGCTGGATCTTGCAAATGCAGCAACCCAGAGCTGTGTGCGTGTGCGTGTGTCCACATGTACAACTGCGGGTTTTGTTTTTCTTCGTGGCTTCCCTTAGGTACTTTAGGGCGAGGGTTAGGGTTTTAGACACACAGCGAGATATTGGAGTGAATGTGATCTGTCCCAAGGTCCTGGGGCCACCAGTTCGTGTGAGGATTCAGTTCCAAAATAACCACGAAGAACAAAAATTGTACCAGGGGAAAACAGTGCTAGAAGCTGGCCAGCCCTGGCTCTTGGAATTTGGCTGTGTTATGAGGAGCCCCTGAGGTGAGGGACCCCCAGCCATGTGAGGGGATTATTTACCTCTGGGCATTCTGGCAGGTGCACACTGTCCAGTTTGGTAATGTGTTTGCTGTTGTTTGTTTGTGACGGGGTCTCGCTGTGTAGTTTAGTCTGGCCTTGAACTTGCGGGTGATCCTCCTGCCTCAGCCTCCTGCGAGTGCTGGGATTAGAGATGTGTGGCACTGCGTCCCACTAGAATTTGATGAGTTCAACTGCGGGCCATTGTGGCAGCAAGGTGAAGAAAAGCACTGGAGGCCCCATCTGTGTGGGGCGGAGTAGAGGCCACCTCACACTTGGGGGGGTCACGGGGAATTTTGGCGGGGCGAGGCGGGTGGTGATTTTCACTGGAAGCACAAGCCGATTTCTGAGGTCAGATGGCTCCTTGTGGCGGAAAGGGCTGTGTGAGTGGGTGCTGTTTTCTCTTCCCGCCTTTTGTTAACCTTCATGTCTCCAAGTGAAACATTTGCACTTGATTGTAAACTTGTGGTGCGTGTTCGTTTCGTAGATTTGTTATGCTTTATTTTTATTTATTTATTTATTTTTGTGGCACCGGGGATTGAACTCACAACCTTGCGCCTGCCAGGCAGGCGCTTAAGCCACTGAGCCTAACTCCCAGCCCTAACATTTGCATTTGAGAAGAAGGTTGGAGAGTCCTCCGTAGGCTCACTGCCCGAGCTGCCAGATCTGAGCAATTGGTATCATCCAGGCTGGCCTCAAACTTGTGGTGATCCTCCTGCCTCTGCCTCCTGAGTGTGAGTGCTGGAATTACAGGCCTGCACCACCCCACCCAGCTGTGGCTCCCTTTTTTTTTTTTTTTTTTTTTTCTTTTTTTGTGGCACTGGGGATTGAACTCACAACCTCACGCCTGCCAGGCAGGCATTTAAACCACTGAGCCGAACTCCCAGCCCTGGTTTTTTGAGGCAGGGTCGCACTATGTAGCTCAGGCCAGCCTTGCGCTCGCATTGTAGCCCAAGCCAGCCTTGAACTCACAACGCTCCTCCTACCTCAGCCTCCCGAGTGCTGGGGTTAAAGGCATGCGCCACCACGCCCAGCTCAGCTGTGGCTTCCTGCTGTGATCCTCTGTGTCCTGGTGGGACGTCTCTGGGCCTGAGCTGTGCTCTGGGGTGGTACTGAGGCAGGCGGTCAAGAGGCCAAGTGATGCCAGGTGCGGCCCGCCCTTGGGCCGAGTGGCCTTGCAGAGGGATGGGTGGGCCTCCTCACACAAGGGTGGGTGGTCTGGCTGCACTGAAGCCCCCCTGGCTAAGGGCTCTGCTGCAGATCGGTAACTGAGCCCTTTCGGAGGATCTGTCCCTAAGGAAGTGTGGTGCTTGGCCCGCACCTTGCTGCAGTCCTGGGACCTTGGGTTCCGAGTGCTCAGAGCCACACATCTGGGGGTGGCCTTTCCTGAACCCTCCCAAAGTTGTCTTCCTGCAGCGTGGAATGTGCCCTTACTGGAAAATCGGCGATGGAATGAGGAGCTGGCAGAGCCGACAGCTGCCTGGCCACCTGCGGGCAGCACGTTCCGCGGAGCCAGGGCTGCCGTGACAGGAGACGGTGCTGCTTCCCTGGAGGTGGGGGAGACAGACGCGCGCGCAGTGTAGGAAAGCACAGACCCGGTATGGCGGTGCGCGCCTGGGGTCCCTGTCCCGGGAAGGCTGAGACGGGAGGATTGCCTGGACTGCAGCTCGAGTTTCCAGGGGAAAAGGTAAAGTTGCAGAAGTCATAGGCATCTGGTCACTCTGGCGTCACTATCAGATTCTAGTTACCATAACATTACACGCAACAGAATGACCTCGCTGTCAGTCGTACCTGAACGTAGTGACTCCCCAAGTCTGAGGGCAGGGAAAGACCAGGCGCCTCCCCGCGGGTGGCGAGGGCAGGGCTGGGGCCTGCGGTGTGGACGGTCGGATTGTTGATCGCTTCTGATGGAGCCTGCTGCGCCAACCCACTGCAGGGAAGAGCTGGCCAGGAAGGGGCGCAGGGTCCGTGGAGGGACAGATACTAAGGCCACAGCTTCGACACTGCTGGGGGGCCTTTGTGGCACCAGCCTGTGCTTCTGGGCAGACATCAAACCTCCGCTGGCCACAGCCCTGCCGCCTGCTGCACCGCTTCAGTGCTGGTGGGAGCTGCAGTTCCTTGCAACCCTCCGTGGGGCATGAGGATGTTGGTTCCTCCGGTTGTGTAGGAGTTTTCCAGGCAGGAAGTCTGATGTCATGGCAGCTGCTCGGAGCTTACTCACGAGACCCCTCCTTGCTGGGGTGTCTGTGGGGAGTGGGCCCAGCTTACCAGGGCCCAGGACGGGATGGGCAGGACTTTCCCGGCACCCACGCTGCCTGCTGAGCGGCAGAACGGGCCCTGTGTCCTCCCGAGAAGGAAGCGGAGCCCCTTGGAGCCTGGGATTGTGAGACTCGGGAAGGTGGCCGGGGCGGGGCATCCCAGAAGCAGTGACAGCCGGGGACAGGACCGGGCTCCATCGCGAGCTGGCTGTCACCTTCCTCTTTCACCCGACACGGTGATGCTGTGTGCTGACTTCTAGACCTTCTGAATGCTGGTTCTCCCTGTTTTTCTTTAGTTAATTAATGAGTTAATTAAGTTTTTTGTCACTGTAGTTCAGGCTGGCCTTTAACTGTGTAGCCCAGGCTGTCCTTGAGCTTGAGGCGGTCCTCCTGCCTCAGCCTCCCAAGTACAAGAGTGTGAGGATCACAGGCATGCGCCACCATGCCCAGCGCGAGTTTGTGCATTTTAACTAAAGATCATGCTATTAAAAATTTATAGAAAAAGTTATACATTTGAGTAAGAAATTAATGCAAATAGAAAAATTTTACAAATTAAGAAAAAATAATTTGATCAAGGCTGC
>RJWM01050343.1:0-10758 GCA_004363535.1 Dasyprocta punctata
GCTAGGCTCTGAGCAGGAGGGAGGGCTGTCCGGCCTGGGGCCCAAAGGAACTGGAAGCTCAGACGCAGCCCAGGCGTGTTGCAATGCTGCCAGGCTGGCATCTGTGCGGTCCCTTTCACAACCACCCTCTACCCCAGGGCTGGCACGCGCTTGCAGGAGCCCAAGGCCAGTCACCCTCCCCACCAGCTTCGGGGTCACTAGCGGTCGAAGGCACCCCGCAGGAAGAATGCACCGGGGGAGCCAGCCCGCCCCAACCCCCAGCAAATGAAGAGTTCCAGGCAGAGGAGGTGGGGGTGAGGCGCGCAGCAGGAGTTCAGGCAGGCAGTGGAGACACAGCCCCAGCAGACAGAAGGGAGACTGGGGCGTGTAAAATGAAGACCAGAGAGCCTGGAGGGGAGGGGATGTAGAAAGAAAAGTCAGTTGTGTTATGGACACGCCCCAGCTCCCCACGATGAAGGGACTCACGATGTACTGCAATGTAACAGAAACGAAAATTAGAAAGAAATAAAACCCCTGAGCCAGGCCCAGTGATGTGCGGTAATCCCAGGAGGCTGAGGCAGGAGGACTGCAAGCTTGAGCTCAGCCTGGGCCTTGTCTCAAAGATTAAAAAATAAAAAGTTCCAAGGATGGAGCTCAGTGGTAGAGCATCCCTGGGTTCAATCCCCAGTATGGAGGGGCCCAGGGATTAGGACCCCAGAGAGCACCAAGGGAGGCCTGGGAGGCCAGAGCACAGGGGTGGTGCTTCAAGCGCGGTGGGAAGGATCCCTGGCGGTGCCCTGAGGGTAGAGCAGATCCCAGGGGCAGGGCAGGAGTCTGAGTTGAGGAGGGGAGGAAGCCACAGCGTGATGGCCCACACCTGAAACCCCAGCACTCTGGAGGCTGAGGCAGGAGGATTGCTATGGGTTCCAGGTCAGTCTGGGCTATAGAGTGAGTTCAAGGCCAGCCTGCACTACATAAACTATAGAGCAAGTCCCTGTCTCAAGAAAAGAAAAACGGAGAGGGAAGGGACAGGTGGAAGAGGTCACAGGGGACCCAATGGGAGCTGGGATGAGACCCCTGGGGTTGTCACCGAGAGCCCCCAGAAAGGAGAGGGCCACAGGGAGAGAGGGCGGGGCCTGGCCCTGAGCGGGGCAGGGACGGGGCAGGCTGAGGTCAGGGTCCTGGCGGTGAGAGGTGCGGGTGCTGAGCGCCCGCCTGGCCCCAGGGGAAAGGTCGGAGGAGGGAAAGGTGGGAGCGGGGGCGGCTGGGAGGGAGGGAGGGCGCTCCACCCCCTCCCCAGCGGATAAATACCGCGCAGCCGCACCGCCCACTCCACCGAGCGGCCGCGCTGACCACAGGTCCGGGTGGGTGCTGGGCGCCGGGAGGGAAGCCCCTTTGCGGGAGCTAAAGAGCGGGCTGGAGGGGGCGCGGAGAGGGGGAGGGCAGCAGCAGCTCACTGATTCCCCCGCCGCCCCCAGAGCGCCCTCTGCAGACATGCGGCTCCTCCTGTCGCTCCCCGTTCTGGGACTCGTCCTGTTCATGACTTTGGAAGGTAAGAGTGGGATGTGAGACCCGCAGCCTCAGCCGCTCAGGAGGCTGAGGCGGGAGGATTGCAAGTTGGAGCCCAGCCTGGGCAACTTAGTGATTTAAAAAAAAAAAAACCTGTCTTAAAATATAAAATGTAGCTGGGGATATAGTTCAGCAGCACAGCACCTGCCTAGCAAGCACGAGGCCCTGAGTTCGATTCCCAGTGCCCCCCCAAATAATATATATATATATGTATATATAAATTATAAACCGGGTGTTGTGGTACATGCCTGCACTTGGGAGGCTGAGGCAGGAAGATTCCCATGAGTTCCAGGCCAGCTTGGGCTATATGTAAGGAGACCCTGTCTCAAAAATCAAAACAAAACAAAAATATACAGACACAAAATATGAGAGGGCCTGGGATGCAGATCAGTGTGAAGGACCTGGGTTCGATCCCCCAATGCCACAAAAAACAAACAAACACACGAGATGGGCTGGGAGAATGGGGGAGTTTGAGGTTTGGGAGCGTGAAGCTGGCCTGGGTCCAATGTTAGCAGATCCTTGAGAGCTGTGGGGTCCCTTCTGTGTCCCTGTTCCCCTGTTTTCCTCTGATTGGCAGCAGCTTCGCCCTGCCCGGTGGGCTTCTAGACTGGCTAAGGTGAGTTCCGCAGATAGCAAATGGGCCAGAAGAGTCCTCGCGATGGTGAGGTGTGGCGCCCGCCCTCTGGGACTGGCGGTCCTGCTGCTCCAGCCTTTTAAAGGCCTGAGGGACGCGATGCTGAGGGTGACAGTGCCCAGCAGTTTGAGCCCCATCGGACCCCTCCAGAGCCCCCCCACATCCTAATTCCATCGCTCCTGAGAATCCCATTCCAGGATCACCTTGTCCTTGCCCATCCCCGGGCCCCGCCGATGAAGACTCCTCGGATGACTGACGTTTCCGTACCCTCGGCTCACCCCCTGCAGGCGCAGCCCCAGTGCAGGCCGCCCCGGACTTCAGCAGCACCTTGGAGAGCCTCCCGGACAAGCTGAAGGAGTTTGGGGACAGCCTGGAGAGCAAGGCCCGGGCAGCCATCGAGAACATCAAGAAGAGTGACTTTTCTACCAAGACCCGGTCAGGACCCTTCCCAGGGCCCCATGGCTCATGACATCCCCGTGGTCACAGAGCTGCATCTCAGGGCACTCCAACACAGGGCACAGGTTCCCTGACTCCTAGCCAGGCCGGGTTTTCCAGCAGGTTCTGGCCGATGTAGACACCTTACTGTCCAGGCGCTCTTGGGCAGGGAGCATCACTGTGAGCCTGGGCCTCCTCACCTGTAAGGTGAGTGACGAAGAGGGAAGTGAAGGAAAAGGCCCACAGCTTGCACGTGCTTGATCAGGCTGGCCTTCGAACTCATAGTGATCCTCCTGCTTCAGCCTCCAGAGGGCTGGAATTATCATTATCACCACGCCTGGCTTCACAGGGGTTTATTGCACATCTGCTGTGTGCAGCCATGCATTGTGGGGGATGACACTGTACTGTAATGAACAAGACAAAATGCTAGCTGGCGTTCTAAGCAGGAATCAGGAACAGACAATAAACCAGAGTTTCCAGACGGGGCAAAGCACTGTGACGATGACAAAGAGGATGGATGGGACAACCATGGCCGGGGAACGGCCTTCTGTAGATTTGGTAGCTGGGAGGAACTGACTTTTTTTTTTTTTTTTTGAGGGTCTCAAACTATGTAGTCCAAGCTTGCCTAAAACTCACGGAAATCTTCTGTCCTCAGCCTCCTGAGGGCTGGGATTGCAGGCACCACCCACTGGGTGCTTTACCACACCCAGCAGGAAGTGACTTAAAGAGAGATCTGAATGATTGAGAGAATCCAGCCAGAACTAGAGCCAGGAAGAATGGTCCCAGTGGAGGGCAAGCGCGAAGGCCCTGAGGCAGGAAGGGATGTAGATAAGAAGAATTTGGCTTTCCAGGCAAGAGAGATGAGAGATTGCATGCGTGGTGGTGCACACCTGTAATCCCAGCACTTGGGAGACTGAGGCAGGAAGATCACCAAAAGTTCAAAGCCAGCCTGGGCTGCATAGTGAGTTCAAGGCCAGCAAGACTATATAGCAAGATCTTGTCTCCAAAAAAAAAAAAAAAAAAAAAAAGGTTTAGGCAAAGAGGAAGGCTGTGAGGTGCCCTTGAGGAAGTAGGATGGGCAAGAGCTCCCTCAGGATTGAAAGAGATTATGCCAGGTGTGGTAGTGCACACCTGTCGTCCTAGCACTCAGGAGGCTGAGGCAGGAAGATCACAATTTGAGGCTAATATGGAATACATAGCAAGAGCCTATCTCAAACAGACAAAAAAGTAAATAGATAAAAGGAAAGAAGAGATGGTAGACCTTGAAAATGAGGGGCAAGATGTTTAGCATCTGTTGCCCTGGTCCCTCTGGGGAAACTGAGGCACAGATGTTGGCCCACTTGGGGATCGTCCCCATCCCACCATGGGGACAGCAATCCAGGACAGGGATGATGAGGGGGTGGGGTGAGGTGGGGACACCCTGGGGGGTGGCCGTATTTGGTGAAACCTCCCGTGTCTCTCCCCACAGGAACTGGTTTTCAGAGACTGTCAGCAAAATCCGGGAGATGTTCAAACCCAGCTCCGGAGGGCAGCCCCTGAGCGCCTGAGGGAAGACTTCTCCGTGGTGCCCAGGTCTCCCCCAATAAAAATCGTACAGAGATTCTCCTGTGTGCGTATCATGGGGCAGAGCGCATGGGGCCGCACTTGAGGGACCGTTGCAGGCACCCCAAAGTATTTTTTCTTTTGCTTTTCTTTTTTTTTTTTTTTTTTTTTTTTTTTTTTTTTTTGCGGCACCGGGGATTGAACTCACAACCTCGCTCCTGCCAGGGCAGGCGCTTAAGGCACTGAGCCAAACTCCCAGCCCTGGTTTTTTGAGGCAGGGTCACACTATGTAGCTCAGGCCAGCCTTGCGCTCTCATTGTAGCCCAAGCGGGCCTCGAACTCACAACGCTCCGCCTACCTCAGCCTCCCGAGTGTGCTTTTGTTTTTCGAGACAGAGTCTTGCTGTGTAGCTCAAGCTAACCTTACACTCAGGAACTCACAGTGATCCTCCTGCTTCAGCCTCCAGAGTGCAGGGATCACAGGTGTGTGCCACCACGCCTGGCTGCAAGTCTGTCTTACCACACCGAGTTCCTCCAAGCCCTTCTAAGAGTGAGCATGGCCCTTCTCTTGTTCTTTATTTTGGGGAGGTTCTAGTGATAAACCCTGTGTCCTGAGCTGCACCCCAGCCCCTTCCAGCTCCTTGTCTCTTTTCCCTCCCATGGCCTGGCCACCCAGTCATTTGCCTACCTACTGTCTGTCACCCACTAATACAGTGCCAGCTTCACTGAAGTTTGTTCCCTGAAGTGCCTCTGAGTCCCTAAAGCGGAACCTGGCACACAGTAGGAACTCAGTAAATACTCTTTGCTGGCTCAGGATGGAGCTCTCCTAGAGCCTTTCCCCAGCTCCCCAACACAACCTGGAATTCCAGCTCTCTGGGAGGCTGAGGCAGGAGGATCGCTAGTTTAAGACCAGGCTGGGAAACACAGTAAGACCCTGTCACAAAAGAAAAAAGAAAAAAATGGGTCAAGGCCCTGGGTTCAATGCTAAGTATTGGAAAAAAAAAATCCAAAAACCCCTCAAAACTGGCTGGGTATGGTGGCACACATCTGTAATTGTGTAATTGCAGTACTCGAAAGGCTGAGGCAGGAGGATTGGGGAGAGTTCAAGGCCAGCCTGGGCTACATAGCGAGACCCTGTTTCAAAAAAAAAAAAAAAAACAAGCAAACCTTGAATCCATGAATGAACATTCACATTCCGCAGAGCAGCTGCTGGCCAGATGTGAATCACCATTCGGTACCATTCAGGAATTCTAACTGGAGTTTCTTGTTACCAGGTCAGACTTTAGAGCCTGCGCAGCTGTTCTTGGGTTTGAGCAAAGGGCCCCAGTCACAGCAGGACAAAGCCCTGGACTTCCGCCCCAGTGGGGGCAGCACTCGAAGCCCTGGCCCGACGCACATAGGCAGGGGGCAGCCAGTGACAAAGCCTCCGAGGGGCGCCGGCCCAGCCAGGGGTCGTGGAGGGCGCCTGGAGGAGGGGAGACTTAAGTTTTACTAACTCCACATTGGCCAAAAAGAAATAGGGAAGCATCTAAGAGTGCTACAGTGTTTCTTTTGGTTTGATTTTTTCTGAGGGTCTCTCCATGTAGTATAGTCTGGCTTTAAATTCACTAGGTAACCCCAGCTGGCCTTGAACTTGTGGCGAGCCTCCTGCCTCAGCCTCCTGAGTGATGGGATTACAGGTAAACGCCAGGACCTGCTAAGAGCAATGCATTATTTTCCATGAATGTTTATTATACAAACATCAACTAACAGCTTTGTACAAGAATGGATGAACAGAATTGCATTGGAAAATAGTTTCGCAGTTCCTCAATAAGTTAAACAGCAAGCTGGGCCTGACGGTGTAGGCCTGTGATGTCAGCACTCTGGAGGCTGAGGCAGGAAGGTCAGAATTGGAGACCTGCCTAGGCTACATAGTGAGTACGCAGGTCATCCTGAACTGCACAGCAAGACCCTGTCTTGGAAAAAAAAAAAGTTGATCAAGCAGTTCTACTCCTAGGTATCCACCCAAAGAATCGAAAACGTGTATGGTACCTTATAAAGAAATGTTCACAGCAGTGATACTCTTTAAGAGCAAAAAGTAGCCAGGCATGGTGGCACATGCCTGTAATCCCAGCAATCAGCAGGCTGAGGCAGGAGGATTGCTACAAGTTCAAGGTCAACTGGGGCTACATAGTTAAAGGACAACCTGGACTACATAGTGAGACCCTATCTCAGATCACCCCCCAAAAAATAGAGCAAAAAGTAGAATAACCCAAGTGCTCATCAACTGATGAATGGATGAGCAAATCCATGTAGTGTGTGAATATCTAGCATAAGTACATGTGTACCTAGACAGAGGAATATTATTCAGTCATCATAAAGAAGTATGGCCAGGCTTTTGAGAAAGACAAGCAGTGGATGCCATCCAGTTACGGTGAGATACGCCTTCAGTCCCAGCTACTGAGGAGGCTGAGGCAGGCGTGTCACAAGTTTGACAGGAGTCTGGACAAGTTAGCAATTTAACAAGACCCTGTCGCAAAATAAAACAAAAATGGCCTGGTGCTACAGGTCAATCCAAAGGCCCTGGGTTCAATCCCAATACCAGAAAGAAAGAAAAGAAATGTGGCCACACGATGCAAGAGGAATGAGTCGGAAAACGCCATGGTAAGAGGGAGCAGCCAGATTTTGTATGAGTCCATTCTGAGAAAGGTCCTGAACAGAGGAATCAGCGGAGACCAAAGCAGAGTAGTGGCTGCCCACGCCGGGGAGGAGAGGACAGGGGCAGGACCGCTGGAGCTTACTGGCTTCCTGTGGGATGATAAGAATGTTCTAGAATTCCTGGCAATGGTTACGCAACCTTGCAGATGTACTGGCCACTAGGGAATTGAACAAAGTGTACCACTTTATTTATGGGTTTCGCAGTGGTGGAGATGGAAGCCAGGGCCACACGCACGCTAGGCAAGTGCTGTGCTGCTGAGCTGCCTTCCCAGCCCTAAAAGGATGAAGTTTAAGGAACATGAATAAGAAAATGAATGAGCTGGGCATAGTGACACATGCCTGTAATCCCAGCACTCAGGAAGCTGAGGCAAGGGGATCATTGTGAGTTCAAGACCAGCCTGAGCTACAAAGTGAGTTTAAAACCAGCCTGTACTACATGGTGAAACCCTGGCTCAGAAATGAAAAAGAAAAGAAAAGAAAAGAAAAGAAAAAAAATGAATGAATAGATGGAGATCTCCTAGGGAGAAGGCAGAAAGAAGAGCATTTTGATGGGTGTGGTGGCCATGCCTGTAATCCCAGGCCTCTGGGAGGCTGAGGCAGGCGAATTGCAAGTTCAAGCCCAGCCTGGACAAGTTAGTGACTTAGAAAAACCCAGTCTCAAAATGAAAATAAAAAGGGCTGAGGATGTAGCTCAGTGTGAAGGTCCTAGACTCAATCTCCAGTCTCCACACATGCGTGTGCGTGCGCGCACGTGTGCACGCACGTGCGCGCACACACACACACACACACACACACACACTAAAAAAAGAGAATTTCAAACTCTTCCACCCCAGACTTTCCAGCAGAATCCTAACCACCCAGGGAGGCGGGTGGTTAGAGCAGCTTCTTAGAGCATCCTCTTTAGAGACTTCCATAGAAAATGATTGAAGAGAGCAGGGTGTAGTGGCGAACAGCAGTAATCTCAGCTCTGGGTGGGAGGCTGAGGCAAGAGGATCGCCCTGAGTCTGAGACCAGCCTGGGATTCCTAATGAGACCCTGTCTGAAATAAAACAACACAAAATAACATGAAAGAAGCATGTGTGGGTGCTCGACAGTTGAGGGATGGGGTCCTGACTGGTGCCTAGAGGACTGTGGGTCCTAGAGGAGAGGAGAATGGTTTAGGGGTTTGGGGCTGGGTCCCATGATTTGGAGGGCACAGCCTGCAGTATCTCACATGCTCCCTGCTCCTCAATACATGCGGGGTCTCGGGGTGCACCCTCCCGGGCCCCTCTCCTGCTGGCCTCTCTGCTCCCATCCCCCTCCACCCCACAGTTGTTTTTGCACTGCCTCTGAGGTCCGCCCCCGTGACCTTCAGCCTGTCCCTGTCCGTGAGGTGAACAAACATTGCAGGCAGCAGACAGCAGACACCCCTCAGCCCTCCCTGTGCTGACCTTGGAGCAGGGGCAGAGGACAGAGGTCTCATGGCTGCGACCTCCCCTGCCCTCCCGGTGCCAGTGGGGAGGGACAGAGGCTGACCTGGCTTGGCCTAGTGTGTAAGACGGTGGTTCAAGCCTGCCACAACCCCTGTGGCTTCACTTTGCTCTTCTGTAGTGTTTTGTTTTGCTACGTTTTGTTTTGTGACAGGTTCTCACTAGGTAACCCAGACTGGCCTCAAATTCACTGAGATCCTCCTGCCTCAGCTTCCCAAGTACTGGGATGACAGGCCTGTGCCACTATACCTGACTTTCACCTGTGAAAAGACAAGGTCAAAGGCACTCATCTCATAGGGCTGCTGGGACCCCCGATGTACACAGGTAGCACAGGGAAAGGAGCACTAAAGAAAGAACAGCTGACAAGCCAGGGTGATGTAACGTGACTAAGGTCAGTGACTCAGGAGGCTGAGGCAGGAGGATGGCAAATTCAAAGCTGGCCTGGAGTTGTCTCGCAATTAAAAAGTGAAAGGGACCAGGGATTCACTCCGTTTGGTAGAGCACTTGCCTAGCTGGTGTGAGGCCTGAGGTCCCACCCCCAGCACCAAAAGAAAAAAGAAAAGAAAAGGAAAGGAAAAAAAAAAAAGCAGGAGGCGATGAAGGAGCCTGTGGAGCCACTGGGTGTGGCAGTGTCCTGGTGTCCTTCATCTCCCACGGCCCACGAAGGTCACTGGCAGACCAAGAGCAGCCCACGGCGTCCGAGCCACCTGGCCCAGGCCACAAAGGAGGGGACTTGGCTCGGCAGGGCTGCTTCTCAGTGTGGTGCAGCCCTGGGTGGCCTCCGCTTCCGCTTGTGCTGGGGCAGTACCCACTCACCTAAAATGCACCCTCAAGCCATGTTCAGGCGCACCGTTCTGGGGTGCTGAGGGTCCACGCACCGTGGTGTGACCAGTATGCTTTCTATTCCCAGAACTTATTCATCGTTACCACACATGAGGCTGGCAGCTTCATTTCAGGTTTTTTTTTTTTTTTTTTGGCACCGGGGATTGAACTCACAACCTTGCACCTGTCAGACAGGTGCTTAAGTCACTGAGCCAAACTCCCGGCCCTGGTTTTTTGAGGCAGGGTCGCACTGTGTAGCTCAGGCCGGCCTTGCGCTCACGTTGTAGCTCAAGCCGGCCTCGAACTCACAACGCTCCTCCTACCTCAGCCTCCCGAGTGCTGGGATTAAAGGCACACGCCACCACGCCCGGCTTTGCTTTGCTTTCATTTTGATTTAATTGATTGATCGATTTGTTTTCTTTTTCTTTTTCTTTTTCTTTTTCTTTTTTTTGTACCAGGGATCGGACTCACAACCACATGCTTACCAGGCAGGCACTTGTGCCACTGAGTTAAATCCCTGGATTTTTTTTGAAACCGGCTCTCTTTAGGCAGTTCAGGCTGGCCTTGAATTCATAGCAACCTTCCTGCCTCAGCCTCCCAAAAGGCTGGGATTACAAGTGTGTGCCACCATGCCTGGCTAAAAAATTCATTCTTGAACTGCATTCCAGTACAACTGGGTATCTCCTATTGTATCTGTCAACCCTAGACCAGGGAACACAGCCCTCAGCACGCTGGCATAGCCTGCGGCCGTGGCAGGGGCCTGTGGGACAGAAGGCTCATTTTCCTTCCGTCTGGCGCTCAGCCTGGACATGATCCAGATTCTGTCCTACTGTGTACAGTAGGAACACAGTAGGACAGAACTTTCCTCCACGGCCCTCCCCTAGCCTCCACTTTGTGGGGGATGTTTTTGGGTTTTGGTGTTTTCTTTTTTCCTGGTACCAGGGATTAAACTTTTTTTTTTTTTTTTTTGTGGTCCTGGGGATTGAACACAGGGCCCTGTGCATGCTAGGCAAGCACTCTACCCCTGAGCTACATCCCCAGTTTTTTTTTTATCCCCTGCTTTTTATTTTTATTTTATTTTATTTTAACTTTTTTTGAGACAGTGTCTCGCTCTGCAGTTCAGGCTGGCCTTGAACTCCCTTCTGTAGCTCAGGCTGCCCTTCAACTCATAGTAATCCTTCTGCCTCAGCCTCCTGAGTGCTGGGATTGTAGGTGAGCACTACCACACCCGGCTTTGTTTTGTTTTTGGAGACAATGTCTCATTATGTAGTTCAGGCTGGCCTTGAACTCATAGTGATCCTCCTGCCTCAGCCTCCCAAGTGCTGGAATTACCTCCCCTACCCATGCCTGGTATGTTCAATCAGTGCCCTCAAACGTGGGTTTCTGTCCTATTCTAGGGAGGAGGAGACTGAGACAGAAAAGGGGCTATCTGGGGAGGTGGGGCTTGGATTGGAAACTGGTTGGGCGCAGGAGGCTGCACGGCCTCTGTCATCTGTTAGGCCAGGGGCGGGGAGGGTGGGGAGGAGGGAGGCCAGCAGGGTGGTGTGATCTCTGCGTGTCCCCGCTGCCTGTGCCCTTCTTTCTAAAGTCCCTGGCAAGGGCGTGGGTGGCG
>RJWM01050344.1:0-10805 GCA_004363535.1 Dasyprocta punctata
TGGGGGTAATGTGGTCCCGATTTGTGGTTTACTAAATTTTGGTTAAAAAATTCTCACAAAAGACAATTTCAAATAACCAATATGACAACAACCAACCTGTAAAACTAAAAATTCAACACTGGTTGAGCACATCACTGTCTCGCTGTGGCTTTGTGTGAGTCTTGATATCGGGTAGTGTAAATTCTCAAACTCTGTTGTTTTTCAAAATTGTTGTTTACTTTAGGGTACTTGTTTCAACTTCATGATCAATACAAAATTGCTTTCTTATACCAATTTTTAGTTTTCAGTAACTGACACTACAGCTTACTAAATTTCTTGAGTTTGTTTGCCTGTTTCCAGAAAAAACAGCAAATTTACATACTTAGGAGGAAGTGAAAAAGCAGCTTACAGCAAGGCTAGAAGAAAACCGAATCAGCACAAACCTATCTGGACCTCTACGGACTTTTAAAGGGTTATTTAACAGGGAGAAACTGCTGCTTTCTGCTCCTCTCACCACTTCTCACAGACCCCCAAGCAGGGGACTGAACCAAGGAGCTCCACCGAGCCTGGAGCTTGGCCCAGACAAGGGAGGTGGGGGAAACAATGTTGCTTGTTTCAGCTGCAAGGGTGAAATGTTATGGTTCTAATGTAATATAATGTTGAAAGACTTAATATTGGTTCTCAAGGATTCTTAAACCTGTGTTATGGTGTTCAAGTTGTGAAATGATAAAAATAAGCATGGCTCTGTATCTGGAAATGGATTTTAAAAATATTTCTGGTTACCAAGTTGACAAAGGTTGGATTAAAATGGTTGCTATATTGTGTCAACTTGAGAAGTTTAGAAGCCTGGTTGAGTGACTGGTCTGGGAGGCAGAGGTCCACGCTCTGTAAACATCTTTATACCGCGCAGGAGGAGGGCACAGAGATGGTGTGCCTGCTGCACCCCGGCTAGGTGGGGTAGCCCACTTACAGTGTAGGGGAGAAAAGGAGGCTTATACTTCCCCTGCTCTTGCTGTCTTCCACTGCCACGAACTGCTGCTCCTTAGATGCTGTTCAGCAGGCTTCTGCCTCCCATGCCACCGTCAAAATGCTTCTGCCTTGTGCAAAGAGTTCCATTTGATCCAGGAACAGGCTCAACAAATAGTTAAAGAGTATTCCTCATGCGTAATATATTGTCCCTCATTCTCTTCGGGGGTTACCCTGAGGATTACACCCCAATCGTCTCTAGCAGATGGATGTTACTCACATTCCTGAGTTTGGCTCTTTGTGCTGGGTCCACGTTTCAGTAGACACTTCCTCGGGATGTATTTTTGCTTCTGCTTGCACCAGTGAAGTGGATAAATATGTCGTTGCTCATTGCTTGGATGCCTTTAGGGCCCTGGCTGCCTTAGGACTTGGGGCACTTAAGACTGACAGTGGCCCAGCATATACAAGTGCTGCCTTCCAAACATTTTGTAAGACTTTTCATATTTCTCTTACCATAGGAATTCCTTATAACCCTCAGCATCAAGGAATTGTTGAATGTACTCACTGTGCACTTAAAATTCAATTATAAAAACAAAAGGGGAAATTATTACCCACAAAATTTACACCTTATAATAGACTTCACTTGATGGCATATACTATTAACTTCAAAAATCCTACTAGGGATGGGACTACAGCAGCAGAAGGACAATTCAATCATGTGACAGAAAAAAGCTAGGGAGTCTCCTTTAGAAAGAACTTCATACTGGGCAATGGAAGGGACCCAGCCCAGAGCTCATCTGGGGTAGAGGGTGTGCTTGTGCTTTTCCACAGAATATTGAATGGCCTCTCTGGGTGCCAGAGCGTGCTGTCTGGCTGTGTCATGGAGTCAGATCCAGAGAAAGAGCTGATTCCACCTTTCAAGACGCTCAGTCCTGACAGTGATGCCTTGGAGACTGCTCTACAACCAACAGACAAGGATGGGGCCAGATGCGACCTGGGGCCAATTAAAGGAGTTGACCCAGAATGCCCAGGAGAATCAAAGGTCTGAACAGGTGGTGGAGTGCTTGGAGATAACTGAGCTGAAAGTCACATGAAAGAAGGTGACACAGTATTCTTAAAACAAAATAAAATACAAAACTATATACTGATTATAGATAAAAGATTTTGTTCTTTCCAGATTCTTACTAAGCGATCTCTGCTAACTGACCTACAACAAAATCTGACTAGTCTACTTATAAATTCTATGATTGTAAAATGTTATTGTAATTTAATTTGGTCAAAAATGTATTTGTGTGCACCCTGATTTCATAAGATGTTTGCCTGTTTGTCCATTTGTCCAATAAGTTAACAGTTGTTTTTTATTTGAGCTCAACAATTTTTCTGTTTCCCTTTTTCTTTTGCGTTTTTGGATCATTTGTTCATAATTTAATTTGGTTTATAGATTTTAAAAGCATGCTTTCACCTGGTTGCCATTCTGTCAAAATGATATCAAAATTGGGTTTTTATAAGTTATCAAAAAACTGTTAAGGTATTAAACAAAAATCCTTTAGGGTGGGAGAAGATTATTGGACAGGACTCCAATTAATAATAAGAAAGCAGCTGCCTGGAATAAATTTAACTGGTTCTTGTTCATTAATGGGAGGGCCCAGTGATCTCCATAGCTTTATGGGGAAATACCCCAATAATGATTAAAAATATACTACTGCAATATGTTTATGTTGGTCATCATCAAAAGGATTAAGTTTTCCAGACTATAAGGTTTTTGATTTAAATGTGCACTGGTACAAAGGTTTTCACATGGCTATGAGAATTGATTGTTACTGTTTTTGTAGAGTATTTATTGTATTCATGCCTACAGATGTGCAAGGTCTTCCAAAGTGTGGAGCAAACGTTATATATGGCGATAGGATTTTTTTCAGATTCAGAACTCTGCCTTTAACAAAAACTCATGTGATGTACAGCCCACTAAAGGCCAACAAATTGTGTAAAAGCTTCTTATGTATTAGATAGGGATGACTGACTAAAAGGGGTATTTTTTTTTGTCAAAATAGAAATTCAGGTGTATTACAAATGTCTTCATGATTGTCATACTATAATGTTTTATATGTTTTTGGTTTCTAATTTTCTGTGTAAAATATGTAGCTGTTAACATTCTATAGCTATGCAAATGTTAAAATATCCATGCATAGTAGAAGATAACATTTCCATTTTATGTTCTAAGGTGTTTAATATTTACATAAGATAGCAATGTTAAGATTACTGCTTCTACCACCCCATACTGTTACGAATCTTTTCTTCTGGATGTTCAACAACTGAGGGTTGGAGACCAAAAAACTAAAAAGATAATCCAGGCATGGTGGCACACGCTTTTAATCCCAGCACTTGAGAGGCTGAGGCAGGAGGATCATTGTGAGTTCGAGATCAACCTAGGCTACAAAGTGAGTTCAAGGCCAGCCTGAACTACATTGTGAGACCCTGGCTCAAAAAATAGGGCCAGAAGCCGGGCGTGGTGGCGCATGCCTTTAATCCCAGCACTTGGGAGGCTGAGGTAGGTGGAGCATTGTGAGTTCGAGGCCGGCCTGGGCTACAATGCAAGCGCAAGGCCGGCTTGAGCTGCATAGTGCGACCCTGCTTCAAAAAACCAGGGCCAGGAGTTTGGCTCAGCAGCTTAAGCGCCTGTCTGGCAGGTGTGAGGCTGTGAGTTCAATCCCCGGTGCCGGAAAAAAAAAATAGGGCCAGGGATTTAGCTCAGTGGTGTAAATGCCTGCCTGGCAGATGTGAGGTTGTGAGTTCGATCCCTGGTATAAAACAAACAAACAAACAAACAAAACTACAAAGATAGATGGGCTAAGAGAATAGCCAATATTTTGGTCCCAGCTTTTCAAGGTCAGTGAGGACCCAGGGTATTGAAAACCTCTGCTGTGACATCCCATAACTTGGTGAGTCCCTGGTCTTCTGACCAAAGAGACTGTGGGACCAGAGGAAAGTAATCAATGACATGTAGTGTGCTTAAGGAGAATCACCAAGAGAGCGAGAAAAAAATTCCCCAAGCTTTCATAGCAAGCACCTTCATCAAGCAATGGCTGTGACTCATCCAGATGGTTAACACTGACAGAAATGCTAAGAGGTGGTGTTCATGATTCCAAGACAATTCCTGAGGAGACTTCACTGACCTTGACAGATGGCAAGAAATTCATTGTAATTAATATAGGTCTTACCTTATCTTGGTCTTGGGCATCCAACAGAAAAGCATAACCACAAAATGTGTAAAACAACACCATAGTAATATGTTAGCTGTCAAAGAAACTCAAATCACTAACACCTAACATTTCCAGCTACACTGTTAACTGACTACTGTTATGGATTAATGGACTGTATATGGTTAAGTTGCTGAATTCAGGAACTTAAAAGCCTTGGACTGGAAATTTTTGGCCTAAATGAGTAAGTTCACTCAGAATGGAAAGGCTTCAAGAGTGAGAAAGTCTTCTACAGAGTCTTCCAAACATAGCTCCAATTTCAACTGACCACAGATCACTGGCAACTATAAAAGAGAAAAGGGGGAGATGTAGGGAGTGGCTGAAGCTAGCGATTGATCAATGTGTGGGGCTAAAGTGAGGCCAGCCCTAAGTACACAGAGAGCCCAAAGTGAGCCACCTAGACAAACTGTTCCAACTCCAAAAAGGCAAGTTGCCCAGGCCAGCCAGGCAAACAAGTTGCTAGGCAGAGGGGTTGAAATTCACATCATCCTCCTGAGTGTATAAGTAAACATGCTTTGTGGTTGAGCCGTTCCTTTTCTTCCATCTGGAGAGAGAACTCCATCTGCCCTCAGATTTCATTTCATTTTTAATTTTCCTACTCTTTCACTATCCTTCCCCTGGGAACATTAAGAGCTGCACTGGCATGCAGCACTCTATGAATGGGAGAATTCTGCTCCACACACCCCCACCTTGGGAGGTTCCAGTATTCACATCCGGTCGATGCATGGGTGTTATGTGTCTAATCCTCAAATAAATCCAGCTTGTTTTCAATTCTGGCCCTTAGATTCTATTAAAAGCCCATAGTATATCCCACTAGAAGTTAATCTTTTGCAACCCATTGTATTCTTCATGTAAGTGTCCTGGAGATATCTTTATTTCTATTGAGATTATATATTTAATTATCATACTGTGAAAGTCAAAGATAAATACACTCTGATGTTTGCACAATGCCCAAATTGCCTAATGTTACATGTCTCATGGCATTTTACCTTTCTTTTGAGACAGGGTTTCACTCTGTAGTCTAGGCTGCCCTAGAACTCACTGTGTAACCCAGGCTGGCCTCAAACTCATGGTAATCCTTCTGTCTCAGCTTCTTGAGTGCTGGGATTACAGGCATGTGCCATCATGCCTGGTATTGCCATTGTTAAACAACCCATGAGTGTATATAGGTACACTATATAGAACTGTATATTACATGTCATGTAACATATACTGTATTTATTAATACACTATATTATATTCTGTATAATATATATGATATATTATGTGGTCTGTCCTTGTGAATATTTCAATGTATGAATTTCAAAAGTATTTTCAAGCAGATGAGAAGGGATTTTCTTTCTAGATGCTCACTGGCTGCCAGGCCCAGGTAGGAGGCTGCCCCCTTGGGTGGAGTGAAGCACAGTCAAGTTCCTTCTCTGCCCTGACTTTGGGCCATAGTATGATATGATTACTTAGCAAACATACTATCCCCCACATTGAGTCTACACATTCTAAATACTTCAGTGAAAGTGAATGACAGCAGAAGACATGAAGAAGATGTGTTGTCCATTGCTAATGTGGACAAAAGATGTGATTTTCAAAGTCCACATCCAGGAAAACACCTACCAGGTACAACTTGAGGTTCACTCAAAGAAAGACCGACTCCGAGTTTAGAATCCAAGTTCTGAAGGCAGTTTGTCTTTCCCTCATCAGGAAACAAATTATTTCAGATTCCTAGACCTGAATCTTTGCTGGTTCTTCTCTTCTATTCTCAGTAAGAGTGTCTGGAGGTGAACTGATGTGAGACCAGGAAACACACTACAAATCTGAGTTGCTCTGCTTTTTCCGAATCTGATGTACCCACATAGAACACCATTCTGTCCAATGGTCCCTTCCCATATCAACCGCTCACTTACTAGTGGATATTACAGATGAGTCTAACAAAAACAACAAGATCATATCAAGTGTCTTGTGAGGAATAAATAATCAGCATAGATATTTCTACCCCTACTCAGACTGATGGTCTTCAGGGTTAGGAATGGAGAGAAAAGACATTAGCTATGACTGAAATGTGAAAAAGAGACGTGATGGAAAGCACTGGAGAGGAACAACTCCTCCAACCGTGGTGATTCGATCAAAGCCATATCAGTGTCAGTGATAACTATTTCAAATGTCCCATTTAGCCCAATAAGGGTATAGACCTGGGTCATTTTATCATCAGCTCCTGCATTTCTACCCTATATCCAGGGTGAGTACCACAAAGAAAGATGAGCACGAAATGCAGAAAGACGAAATCCACAGAGACCCACAGTTACAGAGGGTCGGCTGTCCTGGCGTTCATTCCTGATGTCATAGTCAGGGAAAAGACAGCAGGACAGATTCTCCAACATGGAATTTCTACCTCCTTGAGTTTATCCGAAGAACAGCTCTCAACTGAGACTCCAGTTCCTTGATCTTGGAAACCTGTTTCTCCAGCTACAAATGCACTTGATATTGCTCTTCTGAGGTGCCACAGAGAATAAATGACTAAATTAAGTCTCTGTATGGGGCTCCTTTTAGAGTGAATGGGTACACTGAAGGCAGCGACATATCCCTATTATAAATACAGGGCTATCTCAGGAAAGAACACCAAGACAGAACTCTGCTTAGCTCTTTAAAGTGTTTGATCCCAGCCATTCCCTTGCAGTGACAGCAAACCTTTCAGAGACCAAGTGCCCTAACTGTAACCCCAAACCTGCATCACAAAGTGTCAACACTGCAATTAAACTTGGAAAAAACCAACTCATATATTAACATCATTTTTCTTAAAAGAAAAACAAATATCGTGTAGGGAGCAGCGGAACCTGGAGATCGGTCACACATGGGACTAAAGCAAGGTCGACCCTGGGAACATGGAGAGCCCAAAGTGACCCACATAAACAAGCTGCTCCAGCTCTGAGAAGGCGGGGTGCCCGGGCCAGCCAGGCAAACAAGTTGCTAGGCAAAGGGGTTGAGCTTTACATCATCCTCCTGAGTGTATAAATAAACCTGCGGCAGTGGTTGTGCAGTCCCTTCTCTCCCATCAGGAGAGAGGGCTCCACCTGACGCCAGCTTTCTGTCTCTTATCTTTATTTCTCCATTCTTTTGTGTCCTTCCCCGGGAACATTGAGAGCTGCAACTTGACACTCCATACGGTGCCCGAACACAGACCAGGATCAGAACAAACCAGTGGGTGAGGGGACATTTCACACCATGCATGCAAAATGGGGAGGAGTGGTATTGATGTCATCAGGTGTAAAACTTGAGAAATAATAAAAAAAGGTTTCTAGGGACAAAGGGGTTACCAAGGGTTAAAACATGGGGGGAGGAACAAAAAAAATGGGGCAAATAGATTCTTAAGAATCACAAAGCCGGGCATGGTGGTGCACATCTGTAATCCCAGCACTTGGGAGGCTGAGGCAGGAGGATTGTTGTGAGTTTGAGACCAGCCTGGGATACAAAGTGAGCTCAAGTCCAGCCTGAACAGCATAGTGAGACCCTGTCTCAAAACAAAAGCAAAAACAAAGACCCACAAATGTATATGGAATTGTTTGTTATATTCTTTTATTTTTTATTTTTTGTCAGTCAGTATCGGGAGCAAACTCACAACTTCATGCCTGCCAAGCAGGCACTTAAGCCACTGAGCCAAACTCCTGGCCCTATTTTTTTTGAGGCAGGGTCGCATTATGTAGTTCAGGCTGGCCTTGCTCACACTATAGCCCAAGCCAGCCTCGAACTCACAATGCTCCACCTACCTCAGTCTCCCAAGTGCTGGGATTAAGGACGTGTGTGTTATATTCTTGATTTCTGTATTTATTTTTGTGGACTTGCATTAGGGGAGTGGTTCAGTGGTTGTAAGTTTGTTGAGAGGATCACAAAGGATTTGGCTTGGAGCACTATTTTAAAATCAGGTCCCAAGCAGCAAAAGGATGGCAGAACAACAGCCACTCTGATAACCTTGCCTGCACCATGAGCAGCAATTCTTGCCTTCTCAGTTCAGGGGAATTTTGCTGTATCACAGGCTAAGATTATTTCCACCCTTCATAAAATAGAGTCATCCTTTAAGTTAATCATTTAATAATTGGCCTTTGAAAATGCAAATAAGTGGCATAAAGAGACTTCAGGACCTACAAAAAATGGGCAACACTGGCTGAGATGATTCAAATTTATGCAGATATCGACCCCTCATACGTGCAGGGGGCTGCCTCGGCAGCAGCTACTACTCAGGTTATTCATTCACAGCCTAGAAGAAAGGGAAAAAGCAGGATTATCTGCTTCAGCTGTGAGAGTGAGGTGCATTTTGCCTGAGATTGCTCTGCTACACCTGTAAGGGCAGCACAGCCATTATCTGTCCCTTCAGCAAAAACTTCTACCGTCTGTACAAGGTGTAGACAAGGAATCATTGGGAAACTGAGTGCAGATCTAAAACTGATGCGGAAGGCCGACCTTCTCCAGGAAACTGCTTCTCCAGCTCAAATGCACTTGATATTGCTTTTCTGAGGTGCCACAGAGAGTAAACGACTAAATTAAGCCTCTGCATGGGGCTCCTTTTAGAGTGAATGAGTGCACTGAAGGCAGTGACAAATTAAAAAAAACAGCTGTTCACAGAATGGATAAGTAGACAAACACAGTTTAACAGATCGGAGAAATAGACAAACATCTTAGAAAATCAGAGTACACTCAAATGTATATTTGTCAAAAAATGAATTACAACAATTCTATTACAATTTTTGAAGTGTATAATTATAAATAGACTAGTCAGAATTCTTTGTAGGTTGATTAGCAGAGCTCTCTTAAAAACAATTTGGAAGGAATAAAGTCTTTTATCTATAACATAAAATTTTTGTATCTTACTTTGTCTTAAGAACACTGGTAACTATGTCCCCTTCTTTCATGTAACCTTCTGGCCAGTCATCTGCAATCCCTCCACCACCAACTCAGACATTTGACTCCCATTTTTGGTTATTGTCTCCTGGGCATTCTGGGTCAACTCCTTCACTTGGCCCCAGGGCAGGTCTAGCCCCATTCTTATCTTTCAACTGTAGAGCAGTCTCCTGTTGGAGCCACTGAGCTAGTGATCATTCATGTGTGTGGAGCCAAAAGTACAAGTGTGTGAATAGGAGTGCCCCAAGGGCAGAGAACACAAGAAAAATGCTCGGAGGGCATGGAGTGCTAGAGCAGTGCTTCTTATGCCCTGTGTTCCGGTCCTGAGAACACAGGGTGTAAGAAGTCAGCTAGCTAAGCAAAGGGGCATGGTATGACAGGTGTTTAAATAAACACATTGTGGTGACTGAGTAGTCTCTTCCTCCCATCCAGAGAAAGGACTCCACCTGACCCCAGCTTTCTGTCTCTGTATTTATTTTCTCTTATTGCTGCACCCTCCCCCAGGAACTTAGAGAGCTCTGGCAGACATCAACAGTCTCTGAGGCATCACTGTCATAGGACTGAGCATCAGCTTCTTGAGATGTGGAATCAACTCCCTCTCTGGATCTCGCTCCATGATTCAGCCAGAAAGCACACTCTGGTACCCAAACAAACCATTCAGCATTCTCTGAAAGACACAAGCATACCCTCTACCCCAAATTAGCACTGGGCTACATCCCTTCCATTGTCTACTGTGATCTCTCCAAAGGACCCTTCCTATCTTTTATCTGATTGAATTCTCTT
The DNA here is from genome assembly GCA_004363535.1 of Dasyprocta punctata. Classification (NCBI taxonomy): domain Eukaryota; kingdom Metazoa; phylum Chordata; class Mammalia; order Rodentia; family Dasyproctidae; genus Dasyprocta; species Dasyprocta punctata. The sequence continues at coordinate 9,870 of RJWM01050344.1, forward strand.
TCTGCTGTTGTAGTTTTATCTGCAGTAGAATTTAAAAATTTAATAGTATATACTGCCAAGTGAAGTTCATTATGAGGTGTGGATTTTTTTTTGGTAGGGAAGGATTCCTCCTTTTGTTTTGGTAGTTGAATTTTGAGCATAAGGGGAGCATGTTGAACAATTTTTAGACCTTGAAAATCATAAGGAATTTTTGTGGTAAAGGAAATATGAAAACATTTGGAAAGCAGCACTTGTATAGGCTGGGCCACTGTCAGTCCTCAGTGCCTGCAGGCAGCCAGAGGTACTAAAGGCATCCAAACAATGAGCAACGACATGTTCAGCCCCTTCACCAACGTGAGCAGAAGCAGAAATACATCCCGAGGAAGTGTCTGCTGAAACATGGGTCCAGCATAAAGAGCCAAACTCAGGAACGTGAGTGACAGCCATCTGCCAGAGACGATTGGGGTGTAATCCTCGGGGATTAACCCCATAGAGAATGAGGGACGATGTATTACACGAGGAACATTGTTAAAGGCAGTTCCTTTCCTCTCATCTCTTCTTACTTCTCATGTGTGTTATTCTGCTGTTCTATAGAGCAATCCCAACGAGGCTTGATTCAGACACCTGATATCAGCTTCATCAGTTGCTGCAACCCACGCAGCTCCTGAGGTTCTTGGGGTGAAGGACCGTGAGAGGATGAGAAAAATAAAGAGACAAAGCTGGGGTCAGGTGGAGCCCTTAACCTCCTGATGGGAGGAAAGGTGCTGGCCTCTCACTGCAGGGGTGTTTATTTATACCTTTAGCAACCTAATGCCCACCTTGGCTTCCTGATGGCTGGTAAGGTGCGCGCAGGGTCTGGCTATTCCCATGGTTCTATATGGATTCTTAGTAACAGATGGAACTTGAGGGGTAGCTATAAAACAATAAGAGCATATAGGGCTGCCAAATCGCAAAAAA
>RJWM01050345.1:0-10800 GCA_004363535.1 Dasyprocta punctata
TATTTTCTGAGTGCATAAATAAAAAAGAGATATCATCCTTACCTATAGTCACCATGTTCCTAAAGGTTTCCCCCATCACATCTCTGTATAGCTTCTTTTGGGATGGATTCAGCAAAGTCCACTCCTCACTGGTGAAGCTCATAGCCACATCCTCAAAGGTTACTGACTCCTAAAGGATCACACATATATTTCTTGAAGGAAGACTAAGACTAAAGGCCTGCAATATCTCAACTCCTTTTATAAAAAGTGTAACTGAGAGCCAAGTGTGGTGGTACATGTGTGTAATCCTAGCACTCAGGAGGCTGAGACAGGAGGGTCATCATGAGTTCAAGGCCACTGTGGCCTACAGACTGAGTTCAAGGTCAGTGTGAACTGCATAGTGACAGTGACTCAAAAACTGAAAACAAAAAAACACAAAGAGCTGCTTCTTGGTGGCTTGTGTTGAAAAGGAATGAGTATACCTGCTGCTTCAAAAATTATACTTGCCTTAGATTCTATCCATCAAAAGTTATAAAACTCCTAAGTAATCTCAAATTCAGAGACTCATCTAAAGGAAGAAGCCACCAAGAATGCCTTCCAAAATTTGGGCCCTGCATGTTCCCAATAGTAAAAATTGTAACATTTTTGACATAAAAACATACAATGCACTATGGTTAATTTAACCGAGCACTATTACCATGCTATATTGTTGTGACCCACGACTGCGATCTCATCATTCTAGGAGGCTGTGACAGGAGGATAAGACCTTCAAGCTATCTGGTCTGTATACTGAGAACAAGTGTCAAATTAAAAATGATGATAACTGGAAATGTAAAAGGTCTCATTTTTCCCCAGAAAAAGGTCCTGAGCTGAATTCCTACTGACAGAAAAAATACCTTTTACTCTTTCCTATTCCCGTGAAACACTATCTCCATTACACAGAGATAATGGTGCCCAACCAATTTTAAGCTAACAATAGAAAAAAAATTTACAATTATACTTAAAATGATTAGATGAACTTAGTAGTAACAAAACAATGATTTATACAATGATGTAAGTTTCTTTTGTTCAGCTTATATGTCTGAACCACTTTCAAACCTAGCCAGCATAGATCTCATACTTTAATTTCACACTAGGAGCTTTTCAGAGGGAAATTTCTTGTTCAGGAGCTGATTTTGCCACCCACCATCATCCACTGCTTTCCCTTTCTGTATGTGCTCCCCAGTGCTCCTCCATATACAGAACACTAGTCTGCAACGAATTATTGATGTGCCTGCAGAGCTACACTTGGCACTTTCCACCTGCTCCAATGCTGCTTCTACTCACTGTCCTACTTCATTCAGTATGTCATTTTATTTTTTTGGGGCAGGGTCTTCCCTTGTAGTTGAGATTGGACTTGAACTTATTATATAGGCCAGGGTGAAACTGAACACCCAACAATCCTCCCGCATCAGCCTCCTGAGTACTAGGATTACAGGCATGTGACAACACTCCCAGCTAGCATTTCATTTTTCAAACAGTATCTATAACCTATCCATATACTGTAGCAATTATGTGAGACAGGATGCTTTTCTATCTTTTCATCCATATGTAAATCATATGTAGATGCCCTACCTGAAGGAGACTCAGTTTGTGTTTAACATTCAGCCCCCTATGGAAGCTGTCCTTTAGAGAATATTTTCATCCTTCTTTTCTCTGGCTTTTTCATCTGTGTGCTACACTGATGAGCGGGAGACAGAACACTCTGCAGGGGTTTCAGTAGGACCCTGGATCTAAACTTTTAACAAATTTAGCACAGTATAATTAAGTGTCATAGTTACTATCCTTTTCCTGAGACAAAATATCAAATACTACTTAGAGGAATTTATGTTGGCCTGTAAGTTAAGAACATTTTCTATTGGTTCCAAGTTCCAAACAGGATGCCAAAATAGAAAAGTGAAGGAAAAAGGTACTTAAGTCATGGCACCATGGAAGGAGGGAAGGATGGCAGGATCTGCAAACAAGAATATACTTTTCCAAGTCTTGTCTTTAGTGATATGTCTCCAAAAAGTCCCCGCCTCCCAACACCACATTCTGATACTGAAATCACCAGTGAATGAATTTACTGATGAGGACAGGGTCCATTCAAATCAATCAACTTTCAAGCTCATGTCATACTTAGGAGACATTTTAGATATAAAACATAATAAGTCGTCTGCTGCTGGGAGAAAAATCGGGCCACCCAACACAGCAGTCTTACCAACACTGAAACCTCACACACGTGTCATGAGTCTCCCATCAACCCATTTAACTTACTGCATGGTGAGGAGTGGGGTTTTACACACTTATCACATGGCTATTGTGTCCTATTTGCTTGCACTATCTGTTCCTCGTAAAAAAGTCGCATGTGTTTACTGTGCGTTTGAGACCCAACTGATCATTTTTCTTCTGCAGAAACAAAGGCTAAGAGGCTGATTGGCCTAGGGTGCACCAATCAGTGAAAATTATTTTTAAAACTAGATTACCCATATAAGTATAAGTATACCCGAAGCCCATTTGACAATGAGCTGAAGATCCCGATCCTGCAGCCCACTCTAGTACTAAGACAGCTTTTTTGTTGCATTTGCCATAACTTTTGAATCTCATTACTTCAATCCTAACTTTCTGATTTTCCTCCAGATACACTGGTTTGAGACAAGGACAATAGTTTTCATTTACTTCCTCATTTCTTCCCTATAGACAGGATAAAGGACCTGGAGAGAGGCAGGTCATCGTGGGGAACACTAACCCCCTCAGAAAATTCCATGAGATGCAACAAGTGGGGGCTCATTTGGAACTCAAGAAAATTCCACTCAAAACCCCCAGATGTGGTCAGTTCACCCAGCCTAAATGGAAATGGGCAGAGATGGAACAAACTGCTTTCATACTCACCTTCCTGTGCCACAGCATGCCCGTCATTTTTTAGCATGGTGCAATGTCCATGCTCGGGCCTTTCAGCAGGCATTAGAGGACCCTTGGTCCTTGGTGTGGGATAATGAGTGCCAGTTGTGACCATAAGGGAGGCACTGTAGGCTTTCACTGCAGTGTGCTCAGCACTGGCATGCTCACTTACCAAGTGAAACACCTAATGTCTGGAAGCATTGCCTTGGTCATGAGTAATGGACAGACCAAACTTTAGGCCCATAGATATTGGACAGAAGGAGAAATCAGGAATTCTGACATATCTGTGGATAATATCTGTCCAGAAACATTTTTTTTTTTTTTTGTCTTATTGAGACAGGGTCTCACTATGCAGTTCTGGCTAGTCTTGAACTCAATTTGTACCCCAGGCTAGCCTTGAACTCACAGGGAATCCCATGCCTCCGCCTCCCAAGTGCTAGGATTACAGGTGTGTACCACCATGCCTGGCCAGAAACCTTAAGCTATGACTTCTTTCCAGCTATTGTTGCTTTGTGTCTCACAAATGAGGGACTTTAGATAATTTCTAAATTAGGATGCCCACTTCAAAATTATCGCTTTTATAACACAGTAAAGACAAGGGCTTTAATTGATATCAGAGGAACCCCACTGACTTATGGTGGGAAATCCAAAATTTTACTCTTATGCTGATTCACATTTTCTGTCATAAAGCACAACCAACAATAGTCCAGCAAGATGAACTAGTTTCTGTGTCCCTGTCTACCTGAGTTAGAAAAAAAATTTGAATGGCCCTAATTCATGCTGCCTTACTCTCCCTTGTCTTATCAGACTATTGTTCCTCCTACATGGCCTTGGATTTCAACACTCCAAGTTAATTATAATTTTTCCAACAGAGAAGGAGTCTTAACTCTCCTCCAGTTGGCCATTTTATTCCTCTTTAACCCTCCTAATGAGGAATTCCTACTGGGAATGTTTTTCCTATCAGCAATGGTTTAAACAAGTTTTTCAGATGCATATGTAAAACAATTGTCACCCAGTGCCCTCTCTATGGGCTAGATTCCAGAATCTATGTCTCAGCCTGCTGACTAGTTCCAATGGTAGAGCTTCCTAGGGTGAAGAAGTCTTAATTCAGTGGGTAGGGGACACACGATTTTCTGGATCCTTTAACGTATCAATTGCAGCCCCAGAAAACCTTATTAGCAGGGATGGGAGTAGTTATCTATTAACTTCTTAATTTGGCACTGGCACTAGCTTCTCTTTTTATTTACTCTCATGAGACTCACTCTAAACACTAGCACTTTTAGGGGGAGTCTCAGGACACTCCATAGAACATTTCTCTGAACCTATGGCCTGTTCTTGGGGCTGAGTCCATTTCAACCACTCATTTCTAATAACGCCTGAAACCCCCACTGCACTACTGGGGAGACAATTCTTGTCCAAGGCCCTGGTAGAACTCTTTTATTTTCACCAGAAGGGGGGCTTTCTAATGTTTCTCTTGCTAGGATTACAAGTGGACTCATCCACATGAACAGACTGTGAGAAGAGGATTAACTGCCACTCCTGGCTGGATTCATTTAAAGGATCCTTCATACTTCTTACCCTCATCATCAAGAGGTTCAGGATGGACTAAGACATGTTATCCAAGCACCGCTTAGAGAAATAGTCAGCTTTAATAACAGTCCTATAATAGAGGTAAGAAAAGGTCCAAACAAACGGAGATTGGTTCAGGACTTACACCTCATTAATGAGATAGCAGTGCCACTCCACCCAGTACTTCCTAACCTTGTATCTCATTGATCGAAATCCAAGCTTCATGCAAATGGCTCTCTGTCCTACATGTTAAAGATGCTTCTTCTGTATCCCTTTGACACCCAGGACTCAAAATTGATTTGCCTTTGAAAATTTCCTTACTGGGGTTGGACAATAAATTTCAATAGTCCTTCTCCAATATTTTTGTAACAGCTCACACCAGTTTGGCTTGACGTACAAGTAAATATCAAAGAGTCAGAGTGGTTTTAGACCCAGAGTAAGGTAAACTGCGCTCTAAGAGGATGTCTGCCGTCTTTCAGCAGAGTCGATCCTACAGATGGCAGCCACAATGAAGACACAGAAAAACCCAATGACAACTAAATAGGCAAGGACATCTGATACACAGTGTGTAACATTTCTTTACATTACACTTTAACATTAATTTCAAAATGTGGCAGAGGGACAATTCTGAGTTGCATTTAGACTCACATAAATCCAGATGAAGAACTACCACTGCCACATAAATCCAGATGAAGAACTACCACTGCCATCAAGATTCTACAACTGAACAAATACGCCTTCCGTTACTTTCTCAGCATTGGGACACAATTCACAATATCCACAATCTAAAGGAGATTAACGTGTTTTGCTTTAAATTTTGTAGAATTTTCACTCCATAGCTTGCTGGATCCAAGGCAGGGTAGCTTGGTAGAATGGAATGGAAAGCAGGGTGCTTGTGCATGACATGGCATTGAGAAGCAACAAGGGACCAAAGGAGGAGGAGAGATATATATGCACTCACATAGACCACACCCACAGTGACTCACCTCTTTCCACCAGGTTTTACCTCCCAACATGATATAAACCTATGAATCCATCAATGGACAAATCAAATATCATGTACTCATCTATGAATGCATGATGCTTTGGTAGAACAACTATATTCTAGCATAAGACCACAATAACGTCATGATCACAAGGGCTATTGCACAGATTTTAACACAGGAAATGAAATGGTGAACATAGTGGGCTGATTCCATAACCATGAACAAAGGCTGATTGTATGAAAAGATGGAGAATTAGTAATTCATGTAATTACAAGTAATTAGTTTATGCCACACATGTGACAAAATGGTATGGTCACAGTAGGTTGAAAATCTTGTGTTATCACACTGAACATAATTTTAGAGGTGGAGAAACTATACATTAGGTACATAATGTGTGCAGTATACATTTATTCCACATAGTATCCTCATTAGCAGATTCCTGAACAGCGTGAAGATGCACATCAGTAAGTGTAGACCAAAGAGCACTGGCTGGAGCTGCCACGAGAAGGCTAAAATCCAAAGAAAATAAACTAAGATCGGGAACAGTATTTCTAAATAAGTGTGGCTATAGTGCTTGCTGGGATCCAAAATGGAATCGAGATGCACAGGAGAGTACTCAGGCCACGGGGCAGCTCAAATGGCAACCTAGTGGTATGCTACCGCACAATTTGCTCCATTTTGCAGTGTCTTTTAAATAATCTATTTATAAATAAATTTTATAACGCTTCCCATGGTGACAGAGTATGTTAAAAGCTTAAGCCAGTATTTAGCAACTAGTTGCATTTTATTAATACAGACCACATGCAAGTGCGGTTTTGGAGTCACTGCCAATAGGAAAGGATGAACAGCTATGCTAAATATCACAGTGCACATATTTGAGGAATGATATATTTGAATACATTTATAAAATGTATTGCATAAGAGTCTGTCTTATGTTGATAATTTCAAATGCATTGATTTACTGTTTTTTTTTTTTTTTTTTGCACTGGGGATCAAACTCACAGCCTTGCACCTACCAGGCAGGCGCTTAAGGCGCTGAGCCAAACTCCCAGTCCTAGCTTTTGGAGGCAGGGTCGCACTTTGCAATTCAGGCTGGCCTTGCACTCACACTGTAGCCCAAGCCGGCCTTGAACTCACAATGCTCCTCCTACTTCTGCCTCCCAAGTGCTGGGGCACCACCACATCTGGCTCTGATTTACATTTTCAATATGCGAACTTTTCTTATTTACTCTTGACATCAAGCTTCCTATGGTGTAGGAAATGTAACGAGCTAGGAAAGATGCTACACATTTGCAAACACTGGTGATCAAAGATAAGGATGTCTCAGCATCAGAAACGAATCTTTAATTAATCAAAAAACAACAAACAAAAATCTCATCTGATTATTTGAATCACAGTATAAATATACTTTCTAAAATTCAATTTCTATTCATTGTTCCTTAAAGGTTTCTAAAGAAGAAACACACAAATGAAACTCATAACCAGATAATGCACAGGAACCACCTAAGTAGCACATGGGTTCCACTGTCTAGTTATTCTTTTTAAATCAGAAATATATATATTCACTGTCTCCACTATTCAGTCAATTAGACCAAAAGTAATATGAGTTGTTGTAAAGACAGAAACAGAAATTAGTGACATGAGTATTGAGATGAAAGGAACAAAATCACTTTCATAAATTATTCAAGAATCAAAATGTAATATTTTACAAAAATAACAGGGAAGAGAGCACAACTGAATACAAGATCAAATGGAAAAAAATCAAAGTGCGTCCATAGTCTCACAGATCACTACAACTATGTCAATTTACTAAAGTCAAGTGATTTTCAACAAAAAAAGTGACTCATGAAGAAATATCTCTAAATAATTTAACTCGTGACATCAATATACACTAAACACAGGGAAAGCATCTGGTCATCTGCCTTTTAATCAGGCTGGTCATGTCGATATTCATTGAAATATATTGTTTCAAGGAAATCTCTCTGGAAAAATAAAAGGCTTCTGGAAAGCTTAAACTACTAACATTTCTACAAAGAGGCTTTTAAAGAAGGGAAGTACCCAATTTCAGGCACTTCCATACTCATCCCCAAAGAATGAAAAAGAGGAAGGATATGATTTTGACATTTATCTCATGAGACTAATCAAATGTAAACTTATGAGAAATAAACAACAACAAAACCTCAGAAAGGATGAACTCGCAACCACACACAAGGTCTGGGTGGCACCACACTCCGGGGTGTGCTCTGCCTAGCCGCCTGGGTCCCGGAGGTCTTGGACACCACCCAGTAAGGCAGAGGCTCCAGCAGAACAGTCCGGGAGTGTGCCCTTAATAGCTGCACAGAGGATCCAGCTCTGCCCAGTCCCGCGTCTCAGTGTGACCCACCAGGGGAATGCCCAGCCAGCCTCGCAGGACACAGAGGTACTGAACCCAGCTTAGCCCAAAGCCCCAGAACTGCTCATCAGGGACTGGCCAGCATAGCTGCAGGGCCATAAAGAACTTGAGCTGTGCCCATCAGAGCAGAAGGTGCGAGCTCCATTGTTCAGTGTTGCATCCTGTGCAGTAGGTCCTAGAGGTTGCACACGCGCCCACCAGGAGCAAGGCCCCGGCACTATACGCCTGGGATTCGGCCGGGCTTGCCTGGCAAAGCACTCCAGAGGCATTGAACTCACAACCAGATGCAAGGTCCGGGTGGTGCCACACTCCGGGGTGCACTCTGCCCAGCCACCTGGGTCCCGGAGGTCTCAGCCCCCACCCAGTAAGGTAGAGGCTCCAGCAGCACAGCCCGGGAGTGCACGCTCACTAGCTGCACAGAGGATCCAGCTCTACCCAGTCCCGAGTCTCAGTGCAAGCCACCAGGGGAATGCCCGGCCAGCCTTGCAGTACACAGAGGTATTGAACCCAGCCCAGCCCAGAGCCCCAGAGTTGCTCATCAGGGACAGGCCAGTGTAGCTGCAGGGTCTTAGAGAACTTGAGCTCTGCCCACCAGAGAAGAAGGAACGAGCTGCATTGTTCAGGATTGCGGCCTGCACAGCAGGTCCTAGAGGTTGCACACCCATCCAACCAGGAGCAAGACCCTGGCACTATATGCCTGGGACACAACCGTGGTTGCCTGGCACAGTGCTCTAAAGGCTCTGAACTCACAACCACACACAAGGTCCGGCGCCACACGCTGGGGTGCGCTCTGCCTAGCCGCCTGGGTCCCGGAGGTCTCGGCCCCCACCTAGCAAGGAGGAGGCTCCAGTAGCACACTACAGGAGTATGCCCTCAGTAGCTGAGCAGAGGATCTAGCTCTACCCAGCCCCGCATCTCAGCATAACCCACCAGGGGAATGCCCGGCCACAATCGCAGGACACATAGCCCAGCACCCCAGAGCAACCCAACAAAGTACATCAGGGGAACACGTGGCCAGCCTCACAAACCACAGAGCACTAGAGTCCTGTGCCATAATCTGAAGAGTGTGCCCCAGCTAGCCACGGGATATTGGAGGAATGAAATTCTACCCAACACAGTGTTCCAGTACAATTCATTGGAAGGCTGCCTGTCCAGCCACAGAGATCCCAGAAGAAAATGGCAAAACAAAAAACCAAGAGGCAGTCTCAATCCCCCATCCCAGTGAGAACAAACACAAGAGACACGGAAGTAGAAGACACTGGGAGTCACACAACTGAACTTTCTGAAATGATAGCAAATGCAGTAAAGAAACAACTCTATGAAGCTATACAGAAACTCAAATCAGAAATAATCTCTCAGCTAAAAAATGAAATGACAATCATTATGAAAGAAATGCTGTGTATCTAAAGAAGAGCAACATAAAAAATAGAAGAACTTAAGAAAATGATGGAAACTTCGAAAGAATAATGTAAGACACAAACAGAATGCATGAAACAGATTCAAAGGGAAATTCAGGAAATGAAAAATTCCATGGAAAGTTTGAAAAACCACTTGAATGAAGCTAAAGACACAATTCCAGATCTTGAAGACACCATGGGAGCTTATGAGCATGAAAGAAAAGATCTCTTAAAAATAATAAGGAACCAAGAAACAATTCAACAGCTGCAAGACGATGCCAAGAGAAATAACGTAAGACTAACAGGCGTCAATGAAAGAGCAGGAGCAAAGACTATTCACAGAAATAATAGGAGAAAATTTTGCAAAGATGGGAAGAGAATCTGATATACACATAAGTGAGGCATAGAGAACCCCAATTAACTCTAACCAAAATAAATCTTCACCTAAAAATATAATAATTAGGGTATCAGAAACACAGCACAAGAACAATTAACTGAAAGCTTTCAGAGAAGAGAAACAGATCATCTATAAAGGAAAGCCTATCAGAATCAAGGCAGACTTCTCAACACAAGCCTTTAAGTTAAGAAGAGCTTGGAGCGAAGTATTTCAAATCCTGAAAGAAAACAACTTTCAACCCAGATTGATGTACCCTGCAAAACTATCCTTAAAAATTGATGGAGAAATAAGATACGTTCATGACAAAGAACAACTGAAGAAATTTATGGCCACCAAACCAACACTACAAAGACTACTGAAAGACACTCTAGAGATAGAAAAAGATAGCTACAATCTTAAGAACAAAGACAAAAAGAAACCACTAATCAGGGTATACAATTAAATGGAAAATGTAGAAAACCAACAACAGAAAGATATCCTGACAGGGATGAGTCAGTACATATCAGTTGTATCAATCAGTGTAAATGGTCTCAACTTACCAATAATAGAAACACACTAGCAGAGTGGGTTAAGAAACAAAATCCAACAATACATTTAACTCAAAAGGAAATTCACAGACTAAAAATCAAAGGCTGGAAAACAATACTCCATGCAACAGGAACCCAGAAAAAAGCAGGGGTAGCTATTATGTTTGCAGACAATACGAACTTCAAACCAAAAATGATCAAAAGAGGTAAAGAAGGTCACTATATACTTGTTAGGGGAAAACTTAAAGAGGAAGAGATTACAATCATAAATATATATGCACCGAATATGGGAGTACCCAACTATGTGAGACAATTCTTAATAGACATAAAAAAACAAATAAATAATGCAATTATAACAGGGGATCTTAATACCCCACTGTCATAGACAGACAGATCAACCAAACAAAAAATCAGCAAAGAAATAACAGAACTGAGTCAAACTTGTGAACAAATGGACCCGGTAGATGTGTACCGAGTATTCCACCCATCAACATCAGAATACACATTCTTGTCAGCTACACATGGGTCATTCTCTAAAATACATCCTATACTGATCCACAAAACATGCTTAAGTAAAAGCAAAGGAACTGAAATAATTCCATGCATATTATCTGACCATTCCACAGTAAATGAA
>RJWM01050346.1:0-10795 GCA_004363535.1 Dasyprocta punctata
CTTGGCAACTAGCATCTTACTGCTGTCCAAGTTCTTCTCCCATGCTGTTCCAATGATTTCAGGATGGTATGTTCAAGATAAAGAATTGTCAGCATTGATACACACTAAAAATAATATCATACCTCCAGTCATCCCATCTCCAGCTCGCACATTCATTTTCTTTCTTAAATTAAAATCTTGTTGAGTTTCTTCATCTTTCACCAGGTTCATGCCATTGATTTTTTCTAAGTTTTTTTTTAATTCTCCAAATGATGCAGATATGACCATTTCATTGTGAAAGGCGTATTTTAGCATTATTTCAAACACTGGGCTTGTATTTCATCTATTTATTCTAAACAAAGAGTGCCTCTTAAAAATTAATGGACATTTACCAAGAATCAATTAAAAGATGATCCTGGAAAGTTAAACACAGAGGTCCACTTTCTATATCATTAACCTGAATAGAAACCCAGAAAACTGATACCTAGGTTTATATTTCTACACATAATGGTTGAAAGTGAGGATTTTGCAAGATAAGTTTACAGTAATGTGGGTAATGTGGTAGACTTCAGGAACTGAATATAGGAAAATATTTCTGTACTCTTTTGTATGCAAAGGACAAAATTTAAAAACACTCCTAGCAAAATCCAAAATCCAGTAATGTCCTTGAAAATTGGGTAATTAAAAAAAAGCTTCATATGTTTTTTGAAACAAAAAATTAACAATTATGTCATGACAACCTCACTCTTAATGTGGTAAGTGACTTCAGAGTAGATTGACTTCTCCAAAATATTTGTTCTTTCTGCCACCAAGACACAGGGCAGTTTTATTTGGAAAATGTTGAAATCAACATGTGCACATTTGGCTGGTACTCTGTCCCCAACATCTGTTGCTCTCAAGAGAAACCTTGATACAAGATCATAGGAGAGGTGGCGCTCATTGCTATGCCCACCAGTGTTAACAAGATCTTTTAACATCCAATGCAGACAGCATATGTTGGAATTGAAATTGGCTTTGGATTACCACCTGTGTTTCTTGAATAATAACATAATTTTCAGTGGTAATTAATGCAACTAATTTCATTTGTAGCACATCCAGTGTTTATTTCTAATTTTAGTATTACCATTTTATATGAAGTCTGATTCACATTTTAATTTTTTATAATTAAAAATCTTTAATATTGTAATATATTTATTCAGGGTTATATGTCAGTGTGAAGTATATTGTATCATTTTCCTTAAGAATTTAGCAACTGCCAGGGATTTAGCTCAGTGGCCTAAGCACCTGCTTGGCAGGCACGAGGTTGAGAGATCGATCCCTGGTACCAAAAAAAAAAAAAATTTAGCAACCAAGATAAATTTAAAAACTATGACTTATTATTAACAGACCTATTTTAGATGGACCATGAAAATTAGAAGCTGTCAAATGTGAACTCAATGTGAGTTTACTTTATCTAGGAATGAGTTCTATCTGTTATATTCTGAAACTGTCGGCTTACATAAAATGAATTTTGAAAGCCAAGTCATTAATATGCATCGTAATGGTCCAAAGGCTTGCCCTCTCGCAGTTCCTATGTTGACACCTCTATGCCCAATAGGAGGCATCAGGAGATGCGCCCTTTGGAAGGTGACCAGGACATGAAGCAGAGTCCTCACAAGTAGTAATAGGACTCCTACAAAAGAGCCCCTGGAGAGTGCTTTCTGTACCATGTAAGGATTCATAGAGAAGATTCCCATCTATGAGCCAGAAAGACTCTAACTACCACACTTTGAACCTGTCAGCACATTGATCTTGCCCATCCCAACCTCCAGAAGTGTGAGAAATACATTTTTATTATATAGAAGTAATGCTGTCTATGGCAGTATTCTGTTGTAGCAAACAGGACAAATGAGGAAAATGAGTTTCAAATCTTAAATAAAATGTGGAAGGGATGCATTGCAATTAATTCTGCCATACATGAAATAATTTAGAAATGGTTGCATTTTAGGTTACTATATGATATTAAAAGAATACTAGACTTAAACTGCTTTATTAAGGCATTTGACTTCCTTTATTTTTATTGTGCTACAGGGAAGTGTTAAGTAACCATGCTAATAGATGCAGTAAAATGAATAAAATATTCTGATTTGGAGTTTTTGCATTCAGTATAAATTTAGCATTTGTTCAGTACAGCTTTCATATTACATCCAAGTAATTTGGCAGAGATTCTATTGTTTATAGTAATCATCATAAGCAAATAGAATGTTCATGACAGAAGTTAAAAATTTTACAATAATTAGGGAAAAAATCAGATAATTCTGTTTTGTTTTACCTAAAGATATTCTTAACCATGTGGGGAAATAATAAATACCATGCTTTCCAAAGAGAGAAGAAAAGATGCAAAGTGTTTTGGCAGAAATGTACCTCTGTGCTTTTGAATAGCAGCTGATATGCAGCACAGAAAATTACCAGGTATACAATTATCAGATGAATGTGTTACACTATAATAAATAATGTGACTGAAGTAATTTTGAATATAAGTATAATTTGAATATTCTAAGTAACCACTGAAGTCAGATGCTCAGCTAAAGAATTTGTGTTTTCTCTGAAACTCTTGAATTATATTATCAGAAATTACTTTATGCTTTGTCACTGACATTTCATCTTTTCCTCGGTTAATCTCTTTTCCTTTAGTAGATCTAGTGGAATCACTTATGTTAGGTTGTGTGACAAACACTGGTAATGTAGGCTAAACCAGTGATATTAAAACCATGCTGTGTATACTTCTAAAGAATAAAGGTATACTTAAAGTTGTGATTTCCTGCTTTAAAAGACTTTGGCAGCAGAATTTTAGCCTGAAAGTTTTAAAAAGCTGAGCAGAATTGTCAAAGCATAATTAAAGATAGAAGAATTAAGTTCACTTTTCTCCACTAAGTGTCTTTGCCAGAGATGGAACATTTGGAAATAAAAGTAAGTAGAAAACTGGAAATATGCCAGTTGCTACACCATGCTGAAGAGAGGTTGGCCATAATTTTTGATAACAACACCCTCAGGAATATAGTTGGTAGTGATCTATCCTCTTACTGATTTAAACTTTTTCCTTCTCTTTGTTGCTTTTTTTTCAGTTGTTGTTCTTTCAGTGATACTAATTTTATTACTATCATTTCTGTTATTTTCTTGAATATGGGGAGTTGTCCATTTATTAAGTTCCTACCATGTGTCATAGCTTTAGTTAAAAGTATTCAACATGACAGTTACACCAGATTGTCAACCTGATTGGCTTCAGAAATACCTAGAGAATTAGAAACACACATTTCTATGTAGATCATTGTGGTGTGATTTGGGTGTTATATCTTATCCCTGGACCCCTTCCTCACTGGTGCTGCCCCCTCTCAGTTTCCTGTCCACCATGAGCTGCCACATACTCCCACCAGGATATTTCTGCCTTCTGTCCAGCTGAATGAACATGGGATGAGTCCTTCAAAACTAAGAGCCAAAATAAATCTCTCCTCCTTTAAATTGTATATGTCAGGGGTTTTTGTCACAGCAATGAAAAACTGTCTAACATAGTATTTAGTTATTAGTATAGAAAGGCACAGAAAATCATAGTGCTACTTATATTTGAACATGGCCTAGCAAGTGAAAAAAAAATGTCAGCTAAATGAGGTTCAGGTGAGGGATGTGTCAGGGGATCTGAGAAGAGTAAAGACCTCAAGCAAGACCCTGAATATACAGAAATTATAGATATTCAGTCCTCGGTGAATATGAAGTGGCGACTTAGAAGTTGTTTGGTATGAAGGCAAATATATAGTACTTCATAAAGAAATTAGTCTGTTCTGTAGGAAGGGAACCCCAAGAAGCAAGCTAGAATTGAACCAGCAGTAAGATGCAGATTTATAAAATTTTGGACTTCTTGAGCTTGATTTCTGTAGTGTGAGTTCTGAATCTTACTTGAAATTTGTCAGTTACTAAAATATATGATACTGATCAAACAAAAATTTTTAGAAATATGAATCAGTTTTGTATTCTCTACTATTTATTACCAAATTTGTACATTTTCCACAGAATGAAAATTACCTCTCCTCCTATTAACATTGTTCGCAGTTGATCTAGGTTATCATCAATATATCCTAAAAGGTCCATCCATAACTATGATATCTAGTTATATATCATAGTAAGCTGTAACGCAGTTATTAGTTTTGCACAAGGAATTATCACTGACTTCATGCTTTAAAACAGTATATATTTACAGCTTTACAATTCTGGAGGTCACATGTCAGAAACGGGATTTGCAGGATGAATTTCTAGGTTTTTTTCAGGGCTGTTTATTTATTTATTTTTTCCTGGAGGGTCTAGAAATAATCCATTTATTTTTCTTCATGAGTTTCTAGGGGTCGCCTGCATTACTTGACTCACAGGTCCTCACTACCTTCTAACCCAGCCATGTACCATCCAGTATTTTTCCTGCTGCATCCCTCTGCTGACTTGTTTTTCTGCCTCAGTACCTGTTGGTTTTACTGAGCCCACCCACATAGTCCAAGAAAATGTTACTACTTTAAATCTCACTGATTAGCTAAGATAATTATATCTGTAATTAAATGTCCCCAAATGCCATAGGTGTCATTGGAGGAGGGAAGTGAAAGACACACTTCTGCCTCCCACATGAGGAGTGTTGTGCATGGAGGCACTGGATAGTACTGCTAACCAGTCTTTGCTCAGTTCATAACTGTTGAACTGACTAATTATTTGGAGATATGCATTCATTTTCCCCTTTAATTTTTAATTGCTTGTTTATTAATATTGAAAAAGGAATTTTCATTGTGGTGAATTACAGATACTATATACTTTTGGTATGTTTTCCTAACGTGTCTGTCTGGCAAAGTTCTACTCCCTGCTTAATGCCAAAATAAATGCCATTTCCTGCATTAATACAGCTTCTTAAATTCCCCACAATACTTTAATCAAACTTCTAATAAGGAACATAAACTTATATTATAATTATGTTTATTTAAAATCTTGCCCAGTGGAGGTAGATGTTCTGAAAGGCAGAAATAATCATATTCCCTATTTTGTGCCTAATATGGAACTAGTATATAATCCACTGTTAGTCAATGAATGAGTGAAAGATTGAATGAGTGAAGAATAATGAAAAAGAATGCTATTTTCTTCTCAAGTGTTTTATCCTCGCCAAAAAACAGTGTCATTTTTTTAAAATGTAGCATTTTAAGCTAATGTCTAAGAAAATTTAGTAAAGTTATAAAAGTAATTTCAACCTAACAAATTTTGTCTAGCCTGTCTCCTTCTTTACCAGCAAGTTAGCTCATCCAGTCTGAGGTGCAAATGTTGTGTTTTGAGACTAACTTGCTGCTAGGAAATTTAATGACAAACTTCCCTTGCCCTTTGTCAGTCTTATCTTGTGATCTGAAAACATGGCTCCTACCTCGGCTGATGTTCGCAACCATACTTTGGTTTTTGAACTGAGTTCACTCCAAATTTGGGTTCAAACATTGAGATGTTCAACAATGTAACATATTTTTCCAATAGGAAATAATAGAAAACCTAATAATCAATTCTGGTCCCCAAAAATTACACTTATGGATTAATTTTTCCAGGACTTTAACAAATTTTGCCTTGATTTCTTTCTTTAACTGTACCGTGGTTCTCACAGTTTTCCTCTTAGCTTTACTGCTAGTGTCACTAACTTTCTATGGAGCTATGGTTACAATATTTTATGCAAATGAAGCACACAAAAAAAGCACTATGGTGGATATTTTAACACACTAACACAAGCACTGTATGTTGTCTAGACAAGAGCAGTGCTTCCATTGAAGCTTTATCATGTTGTGTCTGCGGCCAGTGAGCCATAATTTGCTCACAGCCCTTGCAGGGTTTTTCAAGTTGGATTTTAGGTTTGTTTGTCCAGCAAAGTTACTAACACCTATATTTTTTTAAAAAATTTTGCTATTTGAATAATGGAAAGTTCAAGCTGGTAGCCATTCAACAGCCAGGGTATCAATGAATTTGATAAACCATGTCTAAGAGACAGCTTCATTCCTATCAAATGCATTTTGCATGTATAGATATTCCCTTTCTTGACATGTTTTCCATTGCCATGTACCGAAAGTGTTAGATACAGACCCATTTCTCCATACTGGAAACTCTGAAAGCCCTCAGGTCCTTTAAAATATTAATCCTCAACACAGAGGATTATTATGTCATTTTACAGATGAGGAAATTGAAGCTTTGAATAGGAAAGTAACCTGAGTGAAGGGCACAGTGTTATCAGTGACTGGGCTGGATTCCAGTACAAGTGATTGCAATTGTGAAGACTGATTTTACCAACTGTACCACAGAGAGTGTAACAGTGCTTTCATTTTAGTCATAACTTATTAAATATATTCATTTTATATAATTTAGACAAAGTAAAGATAAGCAAAGGTAGAAAGAAAATCAAAACAAAAATGCATTCTTCATTTGGGTATGGCTTCTAATGCAGTCATAAATCTACTAAAAATTATGTTTTCTTTTATTAAAATACTTACTAATTTTGAGCCATCATTGACATCTTAGAATGAAAGTTGCCTGGCCTATAATTGCCTCGACTAGATTAAACAGAAGGAATCTTATTGTGGAATATTTGATAGCTTCCAGAATTTCCAAGGTCAGCTAACCATGCTTGGCTGTGTGGGGAACAAGTATTAGAAGAAATTGCTCCCTAGAGGGTAGGGTTCAGATTTAAATAGGGTAGGTAGAGGGTAGGCCTTTGGTAGGCCTTTAGCCAGATTGAGAGTAAAACTCAGGGTGGAGAAGGGACGGAGTTTGTTATGATTTAGATCTAAAATGGCCCCCAAGCCTCTTGCATTTGGACGATGTTAGAATTGTGGGGGCTCATAGCTGACTTGCTGTTAAGAAGTGGGTCACTGAAAGGGAGTACCTCCCTTCCGGGGTTCTCGCTTTTGCTCTCTCTGCTTCCTGTCTGCTGTACCACAAGGAGAAGAGCTCTGCTATGCTGCAGTGCCATACTGCCCTGCCTTGGAGCCAGCTGACTGTGGACGACACCTCTAAAAAGAGAGATTATAAAACCTTTCCTTCTTTAATTTGTTGGTGTGGGCATTATGTCCCAGTAATGAGGAAACTGACTAAGTCAGGATTTTTCAGTATTTAGTGTATAAAATTTAATCTACTTGTTTTAGTAGAGTATTCCTCTCTTTAGTTCTGCCTGGTAATTCTTTAGTCCAGAATTCATCTATTCTTTTCTTTCTCAATATAAACTTCTGTCGCTTTTAGGAGATCAGACACATCAAATAGTGTCATCTGGTCCTTCAATTGTCAGCTCCTTCTTTATTCCCACTTTTATAGATATATAGCTTTTGCATTGCAGAGTAAAATTAGGATCGCTTGGTGCTTCTGCTCTAGAGTTGAAATTTCTTGTGTTTGTATGCTTTACAGTTCTTTTGTTGGTCAGTTGCTATCTACTCTTAAAATTTTCATATTAATGAATTTACCTTACTGTGTTTCTTTCTTTATAATTTCTGTTGAAAAAATACATACATTATTATTAATACATACATTAATAATACATTGTTACATATATAATATGTATTATATAATACTATATATAAAATATACATATAAAATTTTAAAAGTTTAAAGACTAATTCTATGTTAAAAGACTAAAGGAATACTAGATCCATGGTTGTAAAATGACATAAACTGTAAATATTCAGTTTTATATGAGTATTGCTAAGGGATGAATGCTCATATTTGCTCCATTTGGCAGTATCAACTTTCATTTGATATGACATTTTTAAAGATTTTTTCTCTTTGTTATGCAGACATCATTCATTAAGTTTTTAAGAAAAGATATGGTTAAAGAATTTGAGTTGTTTCAACTTTGAGAGATTTTTTAATAGAGCACTTTGTATTAGGAAAGTACTTTATTAGTATTCATTTGTGTATTATGGGAAATATGCTAATATCGAAACTAACTTGAAATCCACTTCATTTTCACACGTGCAAATATTTGTTTAAAACTTCAGTGAAGTCTGCAAAAATTGGTACATGAACTGCAGTATGTGACTAGATTCATATGTTGCTCTAAAATTGTCTCTAAGGGGCATATACACATAAACAAATGAATCAAATATCCACAAGCGATGTGGTTTAGTATCATTACTTTACAATCTGTTAAGTTAGTTTTAAAGCTTTAGTCAAACATATAGAATGAGATTTATTAATGTTCTCTAAGTTCAGGTTTTCAATATATTCATGTTGTATAATTAGGTTATTAGTAACATAATTTAATACATCTTATGTAGTAAAAACAGTTTAACTGGTAGCAGCTGCCTCTAAAATAGCTTTACACTTATTTAGATTTAAATTACCTGTTGACTTGTGTAAGTAATTATAATTTTGTCCTAACACTATGTAACATATGGTGTTTACATTCTTCTCAAGTGCTCCTTAAGGGGAACAGAAAAATATACAGACGCATCAGTATCAATAGTGACTTAGGAAACCAGAAAGAAATGTCTACAAGGATTAGTGGTAATTAGTAGAATAGCAAATAATTGTTCAAGAATCTGAACTTGTCTTATTGAATTATTGTTTTACGTGATTATATTTTCAGTTATTTGCTTGGTATTGGTATCTTTATATATTCTTTTTGAGTATTATGCTTTTTAAATTGAAGTTTATTTTATCGTATAATTCCTTTTAAGCTATGTTGTCTTCTTTCTAAATAACAAAGCATAATTTTACATCTATGTTTATATTGTAGACTTTAATATATAAGAGACAGATAACTAAGTAGATTCTAATTAAAATATGGGATATTTAATTGGTTTTAAAACATTAAATTTAGGAAGTTATAAATCCATTCAAAGTTCTAGTATTTAGTTGCAGTTTTAAAGCAGGCCACTTTCCAAATGTTTGCTTGGAAGTTATCTTAGGAACATTTTCCTTGCTGAACCATGAAGCCACTTTCAGCACATGGTCTATCTAAAATGCAGCTATGATACATTGTTAATTTATTAAACGCTTCCAGTGTATTAAAAAAAAAAGACTTCAATGTATGTTATGTATGTTTTCTATCAGTACAACTTCACAACAACCCCATGAGTTAGTTTAGGCATGTTAATCCTGTTTTTATTAAGAAGAAACCAAGATTTAGAAACTTTAAGGTGTCTAATATACTTGTACAAAATGACCAAACCTAGGCTAATTTCAAAGTGCATGTTTTAATCACTATAGTGTGCTTTTTCTATACTAGCACATATTCCTTTTCCAGTTGTTATTAACTCTTATGTAACTCCATCTTCTGTTGGACATTGAGAAACATCTGAATTCACAGGAAGGGACATTCATTCCTGTGTGAGATTCCATTTTGCATGAGTCATTTTCCAAATATTGTGAATAGTTTTATTCCTGGGAGGTAGAAGTGCTACTAATCAATACGTAAATACTGCATTTGCTTTTCTCTCAGCCCTTTTTTCTGACCTGTTCTTTTGCCTTCCTAATTTCATACCATATGTAAACTGATGTCCCTCAATTATTTTGTCTCCATCCCAGATATTTCTGAGTTTCAGACTGTTACTTGCAAATATCTGCTTAATATCTGCACTTCAGTGTCTACTAGGAATCATCAAAACATTTGAATGGATCTGTTAGAACCATCCAGACTTTTGATTGTCATCCCATTATACCTACCTTGATGTTTTAAATCTATTCTTTTCCAAGTCTTCCAATGTCCTATCCAATCTCAATAAATGGCTCCATTGACTTCATTGTGGACCTATAATTTTTTTTTGTTCAACATTTATGTGTTCTTATTTGGAATGAACTAACAAAAGACAGATTGACAAGGAGAAAATAGAGTTTTAAATACATAGCATACATACACTACAGAGAAAATCTTCAACAAGCAGTAGCCCAAAGCTGTGGTTCAGAACCATGGTTCACATAACATCTTCACCCAAGAACTCATAAGTTTGTAAAGGAATGCCAGAAATGGAAGCAGTTTTAGGCTTCTGAAATATGAAACTGTGAGAAGTTTTGTATATGAAAGAAAATTATTGACAGATTTGTTTGCAGATTCTTCTCTTTTTTTCTGGGTGATAACATCTAGCAGTGTCTTCAGTAAAGAAGAATTTATAATCCACTTCCAGGTAGAGAAGACAGAGGATTGAGAAAAGTTTTCTTCTATTTGTCGTTTATTTATCTCCTTTGGCTCCACATAATTATTATAATAAAGAAGCAAAAAGGAGGCATAGTTTGGAGTAGTACAGTATGGTTTCCATGTGGTGGGGGAAGACATAGAGAAACAATAGAAGAATCAAGAAAGGAGAAAAGGAATTCAGCCTTGGTTTTTTTTCCATTCTTTTTCATTCTCATTCTGTCAGCAAGTCTGTGAACTCTGCCTTGAAAATACATCTGTATTTCTATTCTATCCATTCCTTTCATATGCTTCCATCAGCAGCATCTCTCACTGACATTACTGCAAGCGTTTTTCTTTGTCTTTGTTTCCACTCATCTCTCCTTTAATCCGTATCTCACATGTATGTCACAGTGACCCTTTTATAAAAAATAAATTAGATTGTGTCAGTTCCCTGCTTAAAACAATGCAGTGGCTCATAGCAGATGCAAGGTTGAACTTGCTAATGCCCCACATGTTCTAATCCATGCCAGCTTTTCCCATCTCATCTCTTTCTCTTACATCAACAGGTCTTTTCTGAAGCTCATTCAGCAATAGTTAGCACAGAATAACTATTTAATGAACACTTGCTACATGAACAAGGTACTGCTATTTGATATTTTAGCACCTATGTTCATGTGTATG
>RJWM01050347.1:0-10795 GCA_004363535.1 Dasyprocta punctata
GAGAGACAGGAGGAATGAGACATGATTGTATGGCATCAATCTTTTGTGAAAAATGTAAAATATGTGTTTGTTGACACACAGAATGCTGGCTGGAAGTCAGGACCCATGAACTTTGTACCAAGTTACCAGGACATAACTAAGTGGATGTGTGGTGTTGAGGGGCATCAAAATCTCACTGATGTCCTGGGATCTTCTGGTAAGTTTACTGATTCCCTTGCAGTGGATGGGTCAACTACTGGACACATTGCCCTTTGCCATGGCACGTATCTATCACGTGACATAGACACCTAGGAGATATGTCAGGACCCAGAGGCTGTGCGGAACAGCAAGTCATACAGCTCTGTGCAAACACACAACCTCAGAAGAGGCAACAGCATTTATTAGACAAGCCTTTAAACCTGATCAGGGAAGGCCTTTAGTACCAGTGTAAAAATTATAAGGAATTCCTAAGAAAATTGTAAAATGACCAAATTAGCTTATTAGAAAGAGGACATCTATACTGATGCCATTCAAAAGATGAATTAGAAGAGATATATCTGGATTCTTAGAAATTTTTCAATAAATCCTGGTAGAGGTGATGAAATGTGCATAAACCAGAAAGGTTTTGATGGAGAAAAGTTGATAGATATTTTCAGGAGGTATTTAGTTGTCAGAATCAGTTAGTTTAATGATTATTTGTAAAGTCAAAGAATGCTTAGGTATTCATCCAAATTTTTCATCACCAAATTCCTAGCTAGGTTACTTGTCTCAGTCTCTGAGCACTAAACTAGGACCATATGCCTCAGTTCCCACCAATGGAATATGGCAAATGTGGTGTGGGCCATTTCTGGTGGAAGATTTGTTCATCACTTGTTTCTCCTTTCATTGGCTGCAGACCGTTGCCAAAGAGGCCCTTAGAATGGCAGAACCATCAGAGGTAAACAGCCTTATTCCTGGAATCACTGCATAGACTACAGACATCATTGACTCAGGAAATCCCTGCCTTCAACTATTATGTAAGCAAGACGTACTTCAATTCTAGCTTGTGAGTCATGATGAATTTTATACCAAATTAAGGTAAGGTAGGAGGCGTGTATTGAAGGATTGCATATGTTCAATGGCCTGAATATTTGTGCCCCCAATTTGTATACTGAATCCTAACTCCCGAGGTCTTCGCACAAGGATAGGGGTTCTTTATGAATGGAATTAGTACTGTTTCAAGCCAGGCTCAAGTCAGACTTCTCAGCCTTTCCACCATGTGACGACATAGGAAGAAGGGCCGTTACCAAATCAGAAAAGTTGACCTCCTCCCACACCAAACCCATCAGTGCCTGGGTCTTGGACTTTCCAGCCTCCAGAACTGTAAGAAATAAGTTTTGCAGTTTACATCATCCAGTGGAGAGCATTTTTCTATAGCCACAGAAATAAACTAAAACAGTGGTGAAATTAGTAAGTTTGAACAGGGCGATGGTGAAGGGACATGGCGGCAGCAGAGTCGCCTCTCCTCAGCTCAGAACACAGATGTTTCTTCTCATTTAAAGTAAAGGTCAAAGGCCTCATGCTCTATTTGGAACCGTAGGATGTGACCTATGTTACCTCCCTGACTTCTGCTCATTCCCTCTTTCACAAAATCCAACCTTGTGCCAGCCATGCAATACCTAACTCCCATTCCCTCTGCCAGGGTCACAGTCCCCCAGATATACAAGATCAAATTCCTACATCTCTTCCAAGCCTTTGTTCAAATAAAGCATCCTACCCTAATAACTTTCAAACAAATGCTACCCTGGTAACTCCGTTTAAATTTGCAAAACCCACACAATCTAGAAACTACCGATCAGTTTATCCTAATGTGAAAACATTTTTAAATAATGCAGCCTTATAGCAAAATGTTAACTTTTTTATTATTTTTTCTCTTTCTCTTTATGTCTCAATGACACCTTCATAAAGAGAAGAAGCTTTATTTGTTAACTGAAGTCTCTCAAGGCCTGTGTGATTGAATAACTCTTTTCAAGTGAATAAGGGAATGAATGGGTTCTGGTCACACAGGTGAGGACATCCAGAAATCATTTGAAAAATTTAGAATATTGGTCTAAGCTAGCTAGTTAAGAATCTATTTCTCATATTGGGAAAATGAAAAAAGGCATGATGGAAAATGAAGCTAAAATGTAGATCAAGAAGGGAATTTAACTATCACAGTGCATAAAGCCACATGAAAGAAAAGGAACCTGGCATAGAAACAGAAATGGAGTCAGAGGGTAAGAAGAAAAACTGGGAGAGAAAATTGAGAAAGCCAAGTTCAGTAGATGTAAATTTAAGTGTCTGGAGTCTTAAAACATGAGGACTTATTTCTGACTTGGTGGTGATGTGGGTATTAGTTCCAAAGTTCTAACACAGGAACACACTTAAGACTGTTAGAGAGTTTTAAATCAGAATTTGTGCAACATAATTACTTGGAAATAAAAGAAGAAAAAGAGAGGGGAGAGAAGAAGGAATAAGTACAAGGAAAGGAGGAAGGAAAAAAAAAGGAAGGAAATAAAAATGAGCGAATATAGTATAAAAATATTTAAACCTATCCTTAGGAATGAGCTCAGTATTTTCTTTAAAGACTTGCTTTATTCCTTTTCTTCAGTAACACATTCATAAGAATCCATAAATGCACTGAAAAAACTTATCTCATATTTAACATATGTTATTAATTTCAGTGGATAAAGCTGTACTACGATGATGTTTTAAGGTCAAAATTTAGGTGGATATAAATTGAACATAAGATTAAATTTTACTAAGCAATCGTAATTCAGCTATCCATTGAATTTATTATATTGCATTATACATTCATAACTTCATTCATAAGCCAGAGTATATTCATCATATATCCCTCCTCCGTGTATTCATGGACCTATTACTGTGAGGTCATCTCTACTTCCTCAGGAAGCAGGGTATGAGTATGGTTACATTTTACTGGTACTGGTAGATACTAGTTAGATGTACTATACTAAGGATGCTATTTTGAAACACAGGAAAGTCATTTTAAATAGATATTTAGAGAAGATATTTATGAACCTGATATTGGATTACACCAGTTACATTTAGTAGTAAAGCTGCAAAATAAATGTAAAGGCTATAAATTTTGGTTATTATTCAATTTGTGTGACCACATATTAATTCTCCCCTAATATTTCCTCAATATGTTTAATCATAACTTACTAAAACAAACAAAAATTACAAGTTAGAGGATGAAAGAAAATCTTGCATGAATTGCATTTGCAAATCTAAAGTAGATTTGGATTTCAGATAATTTTTCCTAAAATAATTCTTGTTTTGAAAAAAGTAACATCAGTAAACAAGAGAAGTTTGTTTTCATGCTTCCATATACTTCATAAAATAAATTCATTTTCAAGTTGAAAATTATGTCATAAATAATACAAGGAGAAAGTTATAACTCAAATTAGGTTTAAAATACTAATAAATTTCTAATTATGAAGAATGTATTTAAATATTATACAATGTATTTAAATATTGTAAAAATCAAGAGATAAATTTCAGTTTGCAGTATTGACGGCAATTTCTTAGAAATATTTGTTAATAATAAAGATCCAATAGTCTAGAGTGTGGTAAACATTCTATTACTATGTTCAAATTATATATTTTTTTGAGTTCACATATGAGACACAGGTCACCCTCCAGTTCCAACTATTATGCAAAAGACAGAATTTCATTCTTCTTTATGGCGGAATAATAGTCCATTGTCAATATCATATTTTATTTTAGATTTAATTTTAATTTTTCATTTTTAAAATTTTTATTTTAAAGAGATTAAAATTAAACAAACAAAACAAAACAGAATAAAACTAATCAGAACAGAACAATGAAAACAATACAGAACTTCAAAACAAGATAATAGGAAATCAACAATGGTTACCACAATGCTTCTTGTTATCTTCAAAATTGCTGCCCATACCATCAGACATAATAAAATCAAACAAAACAGAACAGAAAGAAACCAATCAAAACACAACATTGAACAAAACAAAACAAGAAAACAGAACAAAACAAAGCAGTGAGAACAATATTGGATTTTAAAAACAAGACAGAAGGAAATCCACCCTACCTGCTACACTGCATACTGCTATCCTGTTAATAAATGGTCAGACTACCTGCCTAAGGTTGCAAAGTCAATAAAGCAATAGAAGCATCAAGCTGTTTTGGTACCTCAGATGCTATCAACTCAGCCCGTCCTCTGAAACAGCAGTTTGCCTACAGGGTAGGTGAGTGTTCCTGTCTCCAAGCCTGCACTTCTGTCAGCCCATGAGAAGGGTGAATTGGCTTCTTGTTCTTCTTGTTACTCCTCCCAGGCCCAGCATGGCTTCTGCCGACTCCTGGGAAAGGCAGATTGGCTTGTTCTCCTCCCAGGACCTGAATGGTTTGTGCTGGGTCATGGGAAGGACAAATTGGTTTCTTGTTCTTCTTGCTACTCTTCTCAGGCCCAGCATGGCTTCTTCATATTTTTATTCATTCATCTGTTGATGGGCATGGAGGTTGATTCTATATTTTAGCTATTGTGAATAGGGTCACAATAAACATGGATGTGTCAGAATCACTTTGGAATGCTGATTTTATTTCTTTTGGCTATATACCCAGAAGTGGAATAGCTCACTTACATGGTAGATCTATTTTCAGTCTCTTAGGAACCTTCAAACTGTTTTCCATAATGGCTCTACTAACGTACATTTCTATCTAAGTGTTTGAGGGTTCCCTTTTCACCACATCTTCACCAGTTTTTTTGTTTTTCTTATTTTGATGATAGCCATTCTAACTGGAATGATATCTCAAAATGATTTTGATTTGAATGTCTTTGATGGCTAATCCTATGAGCAATTTTCATGTGTTTTTTAGTTATCTGTGTTCTTCCTCCTCCTTCTTCATCTTTGTCTTTTGAGACAGGGAATCCCTATGCATTCCATGCTGGCCTCAGAGTCACTATGTAACCCAGGCTGACCTCAAACTCACAGTGATCCTCAGACTCCTGAGTGCTGGTTTACAAGTGTGCACCACCATGCCGAGCTTTGAATATCTTCTTCTGAGAAAAATCTATTCAGATCATTTGCCTAATTTTAAATTAGAATCTGAAATTAAAATAGCAACAACAATAATAGTAATACCATTTATGATGGAAGTCAAAACCAAACCAGTCATGGATATATCTTAACACAGTTATGCACAACATAACAATGTTTTGGTCAATGGCAAACCATATATACAATCATTCTTCCATAAGATTATATTACTTGGTGACATCATATCTGTATTTGTATGTGTAAGTATACTCTGTAATGTTCACAAAATGACCAGGTCACCTAAGGATGTATTTCTTGGAAAGTAGCTCCATTTTTAAGAAATGTGTGGCTTCATATGTAAGACCCATACACAGAAACATAAAACACTGAAAAAAAGACTCAAAGTCCAAATAAGTAAAGAGGTATGCTGTTTTTATGGACTGGAAAATACAATATTAAGATATTCTTTCTCCCTTGTTTTTTCTATAGAATCAAAGCAACAGTAATGAAAAATCTAGAAAAGCTTTTATCTTTTTTGTAAACATCAGCAAAATAACTTTAAAATCTATATAAATACAAAGGAAATAAAATAACTAAAGAGAAGCTGGTAGCAAATTGCAGCCTTTCAGGGACGTGGAATCTAGATAAATAGAAAACAAATATCTAGCAAGAATAAAAAGACGAGTTACTGGAATTAAGAAAGACCAAACAGGAAAGATAAGATAGATGTTCCATCTTACCCAAATCACGATAGTTATAAGCAAGAATACAAGAAACAATAATTACTGGTGAGGATTTGAGGGAAAAAGAACCATTCTACATTGTCGATGGGAATGAAAACTAGTACAACCATTATGAAAATCAGTATGCAGTTTCCTCCAAAAGCTAAAAATAAAACATCCATTTGATCCAGCTATATCATCCCTTGGTATCCCAAGAAATTAAACTCAGCATTCTCCACAGATACTCTGTTTATTGTGGCACAACTCACAATAGTTAAGATACGGAATCAGAATAAGTGCCTATCAGCAAATGAATAGATTGAAAACTATGGTCTATAGAGATGCCTTGATTGCCAATCTCAATTCGCTTTCAGTTTGTGTTCAAACACCAAAAAATTCAAGAACTAAACATGATTTTCCCATAAAAAATAATGGAAAATCAAACAGTTGGTTCTGGGGCCCAAAAGTTACACTTTTTTTTCTTTTTTTGGGGGGGTACTGGGGATCTAACTAACAACTTCGCACCTACCAGGCGGACGCTTAGGCCACTGAGCTAAATCCGCAGCCCGATTTTCTTTTTTTATTTAAGAGAAAAAAAGACACATATAAGAAAGACAAAAAGCAAAAGAGGCAAACAAATGACTAGAGCAAATGCACAACAGTAACATTATAGGCTTACAAAACAGGATGATAGAAACTTGAAATGGTTGCAATACTGCGTAACGTTATCTTCAAAATGGTTGTTTACATTAACAGATATAGACATGTAAAATTGATCTAATCATATGAGTATTAACCATTCTTTCTCAATAACTTATACATTCAGCAGTATTTTCATTTTATTTATCTTACATATATACAGATTTATATCTTTTTCCTTTTCCTTTCCTTCTTTCCCCCTTTTCCTTTCCCAATTACTTTTGCTCTTTGAGCAGTTTTTTGCCCTTATGTAGTATTTATTATAGATTTTGGATTATATATACTTTTTAAATTTCTTACACTAGGGAGACAATATGGTATTTAAACATGTGGGTTTGATTTATCTCATTCATGAGTATGGTCTCAAGTCATGTCCATTTACTTATAAAAGTCTCAGTGCAATCTTTCTTGATAACTGAGTAGTACTCCACTGTACCACATCTTTTTATCCATTCCTTGATTGATGGGCACTTGGGTTGTTTCCAAGATCTGGCTACTACAAATTGGGTTGTTATAAACATGGGTGCACAAATATCACTGTGGTATGATGCTTTCAATTCTTCTGGGAAAATGTCCAGAAGTTGGATAGCTGGGTTCAATGGAATCTCTAATCCTAGCTTCTTGAGGAATCTCCACACTGATTTCCACAGTGGTTGCACCAGTCTACACTCACACCAACAGTGGAGAAGAGTTCTTTTTTTTCCTACAGCCCCTCCAGCATTTGTTATTGGTTGATTTTTTAATCTTGGCCATTCTTTCTGGAGTGAGATGGAATCTCAGTGTTGTTTTAATTTGCATTTCCCAAATGACCATTGATATTGAACATTTTTTCATTTATTAATTGGTCATATGTACTTCTTTCTCTGAGAAGTGTGTATTCATTTCAGATGCCCATTTTTGGATTGGGTCCTTGAATTTTAGGGGCTTGATTTCTTTTAATTTTTTATACGTTTTAGATAGAAGTCCTTTGTCTGATGGACAATTGGCTAAAATATTTTCCCAGTTCATGGACTTTCTTTTCACTCTGTTGGAGATTTCCTTTGACATGCAAAAACATTTTAGTAAGACGAGATCCCAGTTGCTGATTCTGGGAAGTGTTTCCCCTGCAATTTGATTTTTGTTCATGAACTCTCTGCCTACTCCTATGTCATCAAGGTTTTTACCTACTCTGTCTTCTAGTAAGTTTAGTGTCTCTGTTTTAATATTCAGATCTTTGATCCATTTTGACTTTATTTTAGTGCATGGTGATAGACATGGATCTAGTTTTAGTTTATGGCATAAAGAAAGCCAGTTTTTCCAGCACCATTTGTTAAAGAAGCTATCTTTCTTCCAATGTACATGTTTGGTCCCTTTGTCAAAGATCAGTAGGCTAAGTGTGTTTGTAGTTGTGGCTGTATCTTCTAATCTATTCCATTGATCTTCAGGTCTGTTTTGATTCCAGTACCATGCTGATTTTATCACAGTAGCTTTGTAGTATAGTTTCAAATTGGGGATTGTGATGCCCCCTGCCTTACCTTTGTGGCCCAGAATTGCCTTTGCTATTCTAGGTCTCTTCTGGTTCCAGATGAATTTCAGGAATGCTTTCTCTAGCTCTGTGAGGTAGGCAAGTGGTATTTTGGTTGGGATTGCATTAAATCTGTATAATAATTTTGGGAGAATGGCCATTTTCATGATGCTTGTTCTTCCTACCCATGGACAGGGAGTATCTACCTATTTTTGGAAATCTTTGATTTCCTTCTTCAGAGTAATGTAATTTTCACTGCATAGATCTTTTACTTCCTGTGTTACAACAATTCCTAAGTATTTCATGTTTTTGGATGTTACAGTGAAGGGTGTGGTTTCCCTTATTTCTCTCTCAGTGACTTTGTTTGTGTACAGGAATGCTATTGATTTTTGAGTGTTGACCTTGTATCCAGCAACATTACTGAATTTGGTTGTTACTTCTAGAAGTCTTTTAATGGATTTTTGGGGGTCTTCTATGTAGAGTATCATATCATCTGCAAATAAGGATAATTTCACGTCTTCCTTTCCTATCCTTATTCCCTTTATTTCTTTCTTTTGTCTAATTGCTCTGACTAATATTTCCAGAACTATATTAAATAGGAGTGGTGATAATGGACATCCTTGTCTTGTTCCTGATTTTAGGCTGAAAATTTTCAGTTTTTCTCCATTTAGTAAGATGCTGGCTGTTGGTTTATGACATATGGCTTTTATCAAGTTGAAATAGAGACCATGTATTCCAATTTTCTGTAGGGTTTTTATCATGAATGGGTGTTGGATTTTGTCAAAAGCTTTTTCTGCATCTATTGAGATGATCATGTAGTTCTTGTCCTTGGCTCTGTTGATATGGTGTATTACATTTAATGATTTGCGTATGTTGAACCATCCCTGCATTCCTGGGATGAATCCCACTTGATCATGGTGTGTAACCTTTCTGATAACTTTCTGTATTCCATTTGCCAGTATTTTATTGAGGATTTTTGCATCTATGTTCATTAGGGAGATTGGCCTGTAATTTTCTTTTTTGATTGGGTCTTTCTCTGGTTTTGGTATTAGGGTAATGCTTGTTTCCAGGAATGTGTTAGGGAGACTTACTTCCCTTTCAATTTCATTGAAGAGTTTGAGGAGTGTTGATGTTAAGTCTTCCCTAAATTTCTTGTGGAATTCAGCAGTGAATCCATTAGGGCCTGGGCTTTTCTTTGTTGGTAGGGTCCTAATTACATTTTCAATTTCATTAACTGAGATTGGGTTACTCAGCAGTTTTGTATCTTCTTGATTCAGCTTTGGTAATTCATAGGTTTCTAGGAATCTGTCGATTTCTTCTGTGTTAACAAATTGATGTGAGTAAAGGTTTTTGAAGTAGGTGTTGATGATCTGTATTCCACAGAATCAGTAGTGATTTCACCCTTTTTATTTCTTATTGCATGAATCTGAGTTTTTTCTTTCCTCTTTTTGATAAGGTTGGCTAGGGGTTTATGAATTTTATTTACTCTTCCAAAGAACCAACTCTTGAATTCATTAATTCTTTGTATTGTTTTCTTAGTTTCAGTTGCATTAATTTCTGCTCTGGTCTTGATAATTTCCTCCCTTCTTTGGGATTTGGACTTGACTTGCTCTTCTTTTTCTAGAAGTTTGAGGTGCAGCATTAGGTTGTTTATGTGTGTTCTTTCCATTTGTCTGATGTGGGAGTTTAGTGCTATAAATTTCCCTCTGAGGACTGCTTTCATTGTGTCCCACAGGTTCCGGTAATTTGTATTTGCATTTTCATTCAATTGTAGATATTGTTTAACTTCTTCTTTAATTTATTCTGTGACCCATTGGTTATTTAGGAGAGTATTATTTAATTTCCATGTGTTTATGGGGCTCTTGTAGGTTTTTTTGTCATGCATTTCCAATTTTACTGCACTATGGTCAGATAATATGCATGGAATTATTTCAGTTCCTTTGCGTTTACTTAAGCATGTTTTGTGGACCAGTATACGATCCATTTTAGAGACTGACCCATGTGCAACTGAGAAGAATGTGTATTCTGATGTTGGTGAATGAAATACTCGGTACACATTTACTAGGTCCATTTGTTCATAAGCTTTTTCAGTCCTGTTATTTCTTTGCTGATATTTTGTTTGGTTGATCTGTCTGTCTGTAACAGTGGGGTATTAAGGTTCCCTGTCACAATTGTATTATTATTTGGATTTTCATGTCTATTAAGAATTGTCTTACATAGTTGGGTGCTCCCATGTTCGGTGCATATACATTTATGATTGTATTCTCTTACTCTTGAAGTTTTCCCCTAACAAGTATGGTTTGAAGTTCACATCGTCTGCAAACATAATAGCTACCCCTGCTTTTTTCTGGGTTCCTGTTGCATGGAGTATTGTTTTCCAGCCTTTGATTTTTAGTCTGTGAATTTCCTTTTGAGTAAAATGTTTCTTGTACACAACATATTGTTGGATTTTGTTTCTTAACCCACTCTGCCAGTCCATTTCTATTTATTGGTGAGTTGAGACCATTTGCGTTGATTGATGTAACTGATATGTACTGATTCATCCCTGTCATGATATCTTTCTGTTGTTGGTTTTCTACATTTTCTGTTTAATTATTTGCCCTGCTTAGTAGTTTCCTTTTGCTGTTGTTCTTAAGACTGTAGCTATTTCATCTCTTTGTAGAGTGTCTTTCAGTACTCTTTGTAGTATTGGTTTGGTGGACATAAATTTCTTCAGTTGTTCTTTGTCATGAAGGTATCTTATTTCTCCATCAATTTTTAAGGATAGATGTGCAGGGTACATCAATTTCTGTTGAAAGTTGTTTTCTTTCAGGATTTGAAATACTTCACTCCAATCT
>RJWM01050348.1:0-10790 GCA_004363535.1 Dasyprocta punctata
CTGAGCCATGTGGCTGGGGTCAGGCTGAACCGGCAACAGTAGGAGACGTACTGTTTTAATGCAACGGCACGTGAATCCACTCTGTCTGCAACCTGAGTGTGAACACAGCACAGCTGTGAAGCCCACCTCCCGCACCGGGACACGCTGGCATGAAGACGGTCACCTGGACCCCACCTCTCAGGTTCTGGACTTCTCATGGAGAGGCCCCACAGCAGGTCACCCTCCACTGGGGACAAGAGAGGGCTGGGCACCTTCCCTGAGGACGCATTTGTATTTTCCCCCAAAGACAGGCGGGGATACCGAATCCGTCTTTTGGGAACACCTAGCCTGACTGCACTGAGGTTCTGGGGAACAGAGGAACAAGGGAGACAACACCAGATGGAAACGACTAGACGAATACAGAATGGGGACAGTCTCAAGGCAGCTGAAGACAGGCTACAGGGACATAACGACCAACTGGGACTGGGGGAAAAACCAGAAAAATCCCAGGCCGAGAGGAGAAGATTCGTCACCTCTAAATTTCAATGCATGAGCTCTTTGACCTTCCCTCCCACCCTTTCTTCCCTCCTCCTCACCTCGCTTGATTTCTTCTATCCCTCCATTTTCTTCCCTCTTTCCTTCTTTTCCTTTCCTCTGTTCCTCTTTGGCTTTTTTAAAGCATGAACTCTATGCTTGATGAAAAGTGTCTTCCCTACTTTAGGAAACCTATCTATCACCCTGCCATTTCTTTCCCATGACTGCGACCTGCCTTTATACCTCCTTTGCTCCTAACCATCCTCAACAGTACACGTCACTTCAGCTCAAAGTGGTGCTTCGCCCACAGCCCACCCTTACTGTGAAATGTCATCAGCAATTAGCGACACATCACATTTGCCATGTTTTACGTCCCAAGTGGGCTGGATCTCTAAAGGACCCGTTTTGAAATCTTGCCTCCCCTGTCCCCCCAGCACG
The DNA here is from genome assembly GCA_004363535.1 of Dasyprocta punctata. NCBI lineage: Eukaryota > Metazoa > Chordata > Mammalia > Rodentia > Dasyproctidae > Dasyprocta > Dasyprocta punctata. Next base: position 952 of record RJWM01050348.1, read on the forward strand.
TGACATAATGTCTTCGGAACAGATACAGGAAGAGTAAATTCATTCATTCATCTAAAGCCGTGGTGTCCTCTGCTTCAGTTTAAGGGAAAGCAAGTCAAACATTCCCGCCTTGGCAGGAGGTGCTGCAAACTGGACGGTGCTGGCCTGGCGCACAGACCACTCCAAAGTCCCCACAGAAGAGACCCTCTCCAGCCAGAGAGTGGCGGGTCCTGTGAAGAGGAGGGACTTGAGTATTAAGTGGACCTCTGGGCAGCCACAATCCCCAAAGCATATGTGCTTTCCCTGCATATGCAGACCACACAGTGGAAGGGATCTAAGGAGTCACACAGACGGTGGTTTGCCATCTCCTCTGTTGGAATGGCACTGTCATCTGCTCTAGTTGTTGTTGTTTTTGGTACCAGGGATCAAACTCACAACCCTGCGCTTGCTAGGCAAGAGCTTGTGCCGCTGAGCTAAATCCCCAGCCCTGCACTAGTTTTTAAATAGAACGTCGTCAAGCACAGGAGAGCATGTACCTCGGCCCACGACCCGGGATTTGTGGAATAGAGTCAAGGGGTGTCAGGAGCACCACCTGTCCCCGCCCCAGCACCGCGAAAAGCCCCATACTTGATCACTGAGGGTGGGCATGGCGCGACACACCTGAGGGAGGGCAGATGAACGGATGGGAAGGAAGGTAGTGACCTACTGTTATGGGCTGGATCTGAAATGTCCCTGGAAAGCTCATGTGCTGAGAGCTTGGTTCCCACCTGACAGGGCTATCGGGAGGTGGTGGAATCTTCAGGAGATGGAGGGCCAAGGAAGAAGTTAGCACATCCCTGACAGTAGCACCTGGCTCCTTTCTCCTTCTCCCTCTGCCTCCTGTTCACCAGAAGTGAGCAGCTGGCACTACCTCACTCTCTACCTCATCTTGGAGAAAGTAACCACGGACTGAAACCACTGGGATCATGAGTGCAAATAAAGTTTCCCTCCTCCTACGGTGATTATCACGGTCTTCTGTCCTGCTGAGGGAAAGCTGACCAACACATCTACCACTAAACTTCGCTCACAGGGTGCTTGTATGACAGCCCACCTGTGCACAGACAAGGCGAAAACACATACCTCTCAATGTATCTATGTCAGGCTTATTGTTCTCCAAGAAAATCCTAACTTGCAGCCGACAGGGCACTTTTATACCATAAATATTTGTACCGAAATACAACACAACCCCACCTCCCTGCCATTAAAACACTAAAAGATTGTAACATATTAAGGGCTGAATTTATTAATCATTGGTAACCACTTATACTTGACGCTGGAAATTTTATATTCAAATTCAACTCAGTGAGGGAGACCATCTGACCTCGTGCCTACACCCAGGCTGTTATCCTACTTTAGGCTTCCGCTACAACAAAGTATCTTAGACCAGGAAATTTGTACACAACAGATACGAATCACTTCCAGTTCTTCAAGTGGTGAAGCCACAGTCAGTGTGCCAGGACCCTCTCTACTTCATAGGTGGTAGCTCCTTGCAGGACTGTCACATGGCAGAAGGACACGCAGGTTCCTGTAGTACTCTCTTAAGAGGAAACTCTTCCACTTGCAAGGACACAGCTGTCATACTGTAACTGTGAAAGTTTTACCACCACTGGACCAGGGATCAGGGTTCAATATAGGAGTTTTGAGGAGACACTATTGTGCACCGTTTTTTAAGCATCTCATGGAAAGGTTTGACAGTTAACCAGGAAATTTACACAATGACTGTTTCTAGCAGGCATTTCTTAGGAGGAGACTGCTTTTTAAAGATTGCTTTAAATCTCCATCTATCCCTGAAAAATGACAGAGTAACTGATACTCAAATGACATTTAAGAAAAGGAAAAAGAATCAGAATAAAGCTCAAGCAACCATACAAAAGAGACCAATAAATCTCTCCCACCCAGCTTTTCAAGGAGACAAAAGAACAAAGTACTTGTTCCAAAAATAACAAACAAGAAAGTGATGACTGTTCTCCTCTGATTCCGCCCAGTTTACGTAGCTAAGATTCCAAATAAAGCCGCATTAAGAGGAACAGGAAGCCAGGAGAAAGGAAAGGAAGGACAGACATTTCACACCTGCACTCAGAAATCTGCTGAATGTTTCAGTCATACTGCCAGCTGGAGAACTCTCCTTTACCTGCAGAATCCTAAAACTTTCATCTCACCCTTTCTCAATCATTCAAAAAACAAGAAGGGTGGTCCTGGGCCATGAATGGCTGGCTAACCAGAGGAACACACTGCAAGCTGAAATGGTCTAGGTCTGTGACAAGACAGAATCTCAAAGGCTTTTTCTCTCACATACAAACAGAAGCTCTTCCTCCAAGGATCCAGATGTCTTGTGCTTCTTTCCTCTACCCTAAAACCTTCCAGTTTTGGGAAACAACACTGATACTCACTGATCATACTGTAACAAGATGTTTTGGGTGCCTCTAGTCCAAGACGTCAGTCTGGCCTGTACGTTTCACTAACCCAGGTAAAATAAAACCATGAAAACAGTTAGCCACCAGGGGAGCAAGACCAAGGGCAGAATGCGCACCGACTACAGCTGTTGTCATGATTTCCAGACCAGATGCCACCACACAGGCTGGTGTGGCATTGGGGTTTCTCCAAAATCAAGAGCATGTGGTCACTGTGTCACCCCCCAACCAGCATTTCTGCAAGATTCCAGGTTGAAAGATTGCCACTCGCAGACCTGTGGGACCATCCCTTCTTTCTCACTGCCTGCCTGAGAAACACGGCAAGATTCTCGGATGCCCCACCTGGGACGAATGAAACGACGACATAAAGTGACAAAAAACCAAGTAACGCTGAGAAGTACCTAACCTCCGTCCTTAAACCTCAGATGTAGCACAGGAGGTTCAAAAGAACACAAGGTGTCTGCTCTTCCATAAATTCACCCAGGGCATGTACTGATGGTATGCAAAGTGATGTTATTTTGGTCTGCACCTTTATGGATGTCTGGGGGTTTAAAGCAAAGGCCCAGGATAAGTGAAAGGAAGGTGCGAAGGTGAGACCACACTCACGCACGTGTCTGTGGCATTCTGTCGACAGACCAAATGCATCGGCCCCAGCCCATCAATCAACCTCTCAGGGCTGGGCACTGTGTCCACCGCAGACACCTTACCTCCGGGACCTCGAGGTGTCTCATGCAACCCGTGTGGTGCGGCAGGCTCTTCTACCCCATCTGAAGTGCCAATATGGGGCAAGAAGGCAGCTATGCACAAGCAGAGGGGTACAGAACAGGTTCCGACCCCACTCTATGATTGTGAAACGGAACCACCTGTCACTCATTACCACTCTGTATTGATAGCGATCTTATTCCATGGTGAAAACGCCAAATATTATTTTCTCTCCCAGATTTTTCTTATTATTTTCTGATGATTTTTTTGAGGAGGGGAGAGGTACTGGGACTTGAACTCAGGACCTTGCACTTGCCAGCCAGGCACAGTGCCTGTGAGCTATACCCCTGGCTCCTAATGTCTGATGATTTCAAAAGGATTTTAAGTAACTGTGTCAGACTCCTAGAAAACATGATTGACAGACCCCACATGTGAGATGTATCCAAACTGCAAATTCTGAGTGTTGGCAAAACACCCACCCCGCCTCCATCCACCCTCCCACCATGGCCATTAAGGCACAGATTGGGAGTCACAGCCCCAAATCTGGATCTCAGGCCTCTCATCAGAGGTGGTGACACAACACCTGAGACGATAGGGTTCAAAGCGAGCAACGCTAACAGCATACATCCATGTCCTTTGGGAGGATCTAGTTATCTAAAATGAGTGTGAAAACACTTATTTTCTTAAGACTATGTGCCAGGTAACGAATATCTGGGAGTCCTAGCTTAAAATATATCCAACCGATTTCATTCATCTATATCTATTTGGTTTTTATATTCACTCTGGACAACCAAGGTCTTCTTTTAAAGAAACATAGCCCATCTTTTCTCCTTTCCGTTATCTACAGATTAGCTAATTTTCCCAATGTGGGTACTCGGATCCTGAGATAACTTGTCATCTTTCTTCGTCCTTCAAGATCTTGTCACTGTTCTTGTTTTCAGTTCCCTATTCCCACTCCCTGATTGATACCTGAGATGCAAAACTGAGAACCGGCAGCTGGTTAATCGACAACTTGTGTTAAGTTAAAAAAAAAAAAAAAAGATGAATCTGAGCTGGGTGAGCTGGCAGATCCCTGTAATTCCAGCCGCTCAGGATGCTGAGGCAGGAGGATTACTATTTCCAGGTCAGCCTAGGAAGACCCTGTCCCAAAATAAAAAGTTGGTGGTGTAGAGCTCAGGGAGAAAGTGCTAGTCTAGAATGTGTGAGGCCCTGGGTTAGATTCTGGGCACAATCCCAAAGATAAACAAACAAACAAACAAACAAACCCCACTGAATCCCAAAGTGTCCTTTCTGTTTAAAAGAAAACCTACCAGCATGGTCTATTTTGAAAGCACTGTGAAGTGCCCAGTTACTTCTCTCAACAGTTCTGCTGCTAAAATACCCATTTTACTTCCTCATTCTCCTCTGATTAATCGACTTTCCCCTGTAATGTCAATATTCCCTGTGAAACTATTTTGTTTTCAATTTTGCTCCCCTGAGACATACAGGACTGGGGCTACACTGCCCATGACAGCTTCCTGGGTAAATGTAATAAAGGTTCCAGAGCAAAAGACAGGTGATGAGAAAGGACTCATTAGAAACTGGAAATCTATCATTAACCAAACAACAGATACACTGAACAGAGGCACTGGGGCGCCGGCAGACAGTGGTCTATGCAATGAAATAAAGTAAGTGTGTGTCTGGAAAGTCGTGCTTTACAGGAGGCATTTCATGGCACAGAGGATGCAAAGGTAAACTGAGGAAGTTCTGAGAGATCTGAGCCTTTCATAGGAGCATAAGGAGTAAGAAAGCAGAAATAAGGCAGAAAATGAGGGAGCATGAAAAAAAATGCTAGGTTTTATCTTTCAAGATCAGAGGAACTAGCCAACAGCACAGTTCATTGCTTCATCAACCATGCGACCTACTTCAACTGCTCAAAAGACTGGATGGTAACGACCCCCTAAGGAACTCAATGCTAGTTAGGGTCCTCTCTTCAGGGCTTGGCTACATGGTGTACGAAACCCAGGGTCACAATTGGGCACTAAGTTCATTTACAAATTTGAAAAATTTACTTGTAATGAGTCATCTTGCTTCGCATTAAAATTCATGAGCCTTTCTGCGCAGGTTATCTGGACTCTTCCTCAGTGAGTAAAAAATTTATTTGACAAACTTCATGCCCACCTGAGTAACAAAATTCAGGTCTACAGCTCTGCTTATGAATTCCAGCAGCTTTTAAAACTCCAAATTTTGTATCTACATGAACCCGCTCATCCTAGTGAGTGCTTTCAGTGAGGATTTCTTTTTCCTTCTTTGAAATTCATTGGTTTTTATCTCTATCCTTAAAAAAAAGAGACTAGTTTTTGTGTGCCTTTAAAAAACAAAATCAAGTCTCATTAAAGCCAAACAACTCGGAAATGCGATCTCGGAGTCCAAGGTCACATTCACAAATTAAGATGAGCAGATCATTTATTCTTTGAGCTAAATGGGTCTAGAATTATTTCCAGACTATCTTCCTCATTAAGTGCTAGACCTTGGACAAACAGCTTTACCTCTCTTGAGTCGCAATCTTTTGTTTTTAATTAGTCAAATAAAAATATTTCCTCCTACCTAGCAGGGTTGTAGGAGATGAAGCAATCACAATCTTGTCAACAGTCTAAACCAAGTAGCGAGTCTTGTTTACAGATTCAGGAAGCCTTCCAGTAAAGAGGAGGTTAGAACATATGTTTCGTAGCATTTATTGTGTGGAGGCTTTGGGGTTGAGATCAACACTTTTGTCTCTGGAGTTTTTCAACGGAATGTGTTATTTTTTGAATTTTGCGTGGATCCCCCTTGCTGGTAAAGCGGCTCTGGGTACATCACCAAGGATCTGTATAGATTAGTGTTTCTCAAACTTTCAGACACTTGGATTCCAACGCAGATATGGCACTGTGCAGATTTGGGGATGGGGTCCCCTTCGCGCTAAAACTAGAAAGGGTTTCTCAACTTCTGCCCTTCTGGTGCTGGCCGAGTTCTGCAAGCGGCCGGCTCCAGGGCTGAATTCTGCAAAGCCTTGGGACTTCCCTACTTGGCAGTAACCCCACCTCCTGAGTCCAGCTGTGACCCTGAAAATGTTTCCCAACCTTGCGCTCCCAGGAGGGAGGCCGAGTCAGCAGCAGAGATGAGGTCAATTGAGAACCGTTTGGGCAAAGGATGCTACAACCCACGTCCACCCCCGGCAGCAGCCCTGGAGCCAGCGGGCAGGTACCCTTGACCGTATTTTGCAGCCGGGGAAACTGAGGCAGGGCACCGATCGCGGTGGCCCCCAAGGTGGCGGGAAGGGAGCGAGCCACGGTGAGCGCGGAGCAGGGGGAGGGGGAGGCGGCAGGGGGAGGAGGCGGCACCGGGGCCCGGCTCTGCACGGTGGTCCCCGGGGACAGCGCCCCCACGTGCTCCGGCCCCACCGGAAGCGGGTGCCGGGGCCGCGTAGAGGCGACATCCACCGGCCGGCGGGGACATGGGTCCGCGGGGGCCCCGGGACGCCGCCCCTCCGCGGCCCCCCAGTCCTGAACCCCCACATCCCCGACCCCGCGCCCTCCCGGGACCGCCGTCACCGGGGGCTACCCACCCAGAAGCAGGCCGTCCATGTCAAAGATGAGGTGGGTGACAGGCCGCGGCGGGGGCGCGGGCGCGGGCGCCGCCATGATGCCGGAGACTCCGCCGCGGTGGGGGCGGGGAAGAGGCGCGCGCACCCGCAGCCTCCTCCTCACCCCCCCCACCTCCCGTCCTGCGCACGCGCACTCTTCCACAATGAGGCTGCGCGCTCGCCCGATCTTCCGCAAAGCCGATACGCGCACGCGCGTTCTAGCCAGCGCCGCGCGTAAGCGCGCTCCACGGGGTTTCTGCACGCGCCCGCAGCCGCGACGCGCACGCGCGCTCCCAGCGAATATGCGCACGCGTGCCTTTGGGCTTTTTGCCTCTCTTGGTGGGAACAGCAGAGCTGCGGAGAAATAAATCGCGGGCGGGCGCCAGATAGGTCACCGCTGGATTTCACCCCTCACACCTCGTTGCTTTCACGTTCCATGTTGGGCCACTCAGCCAAGTGTCTCGGGGAGTCTAGTCCTATACTAGGCGGCGGGGGGCGGCGGCGGGCAACTCATGGCTCGAATTGGGAGAAGGCGATGAGAAGGAGGCAGGGACCGGGCAAAGGGCTGTGGCGTGGAGAAGGGGGCGCGAAGATGCTTAGAGCGGGCAGCACCACCGGCCACCACCGGATTGCAGCCAAATGAGCTGGGTCACTTCTTGGAAGGGTTTGTCCAAATCCCAGGCGCCAGGCCCCGGGCTAGTTTCCCTTTCAGTTTCTCAGTCTCACCCGCCCGCTTCCCTGCGGCTCTGGATCAGTGCCCGGGTGGGGGTGGGTTGGTGGGGTCGCGCTACGCCTGCGCAGTGGCTCTTCTGTCCGCACCCCTGGGCTGCCTGTATGCTGAGCTGAGCCAACCTCATCGGAAAGGTGGCGGAGGGAGACAGCTGCAATGACTGCAGTCTTCCTAAAGTGCTCTACCCTTGTTTCCTAGATCAGATGGATCCTTTCGAACCCATCCTTTTTTTTTTTTTTTTTTTCTTTCCACTTTTCCAAAGCTACCAGGCTGCAACCTGCAAACATTGAAGCACAAGGGGTACGACCTCGGGGGCGGGGGGGTGGTAAGCTGACATAAGGAAGTTGCAGGGACTCTGGTGCTTTGAGGGTGCATTTTCTTTTTCTTTCTTTCTTTTTTTTTTCTTTTGTTTTGAGGTACCGGGGATTGAACTCACAACCTTGCGCCTGACAGACAGGCGCTTAAGTCACTGAGCCAAACTTCCGGTTCTGGTTTTTTTTTGAGGCAGGGTCGCAATGTGTAGCTCAGGCCAGCCTTGTGCTGGCGTTGTAGCCCAAGCCGGCCTCGAACTCACAACGCTCCTCCTACCTCAGCCTCCCGAGTGCTGGGATTAAAGGCGTGCGCCCCCACGGAGTGTGCATTTTCTGATTCAGGGCACGGACATCCGATGAGGACACCCCTGAGTTTTGTCGGAATTTCAGCTTAGTGTCTGTGAGCCAGGGGGAAGCTCTAGGACTCAGTTTCTCCGCGTGTGAAATGAAGTTTTTAAAGGACGATGAGGCAAGGTAGGCGGTTGGTCTCAGGGCCTAGTACGTGTTTGATAAAATTAGGGTTTTCTAGAGCCGTTGTGATAAAAGATTTTCCACCAGGCGATGCAGTCCTAACTTCCCTTTTAGACATGCTGGACCTCAGGGAAGACAGTTCATGAACAAGTTTGTAAGGAAACTGCCCCAATGCAGTCATAACTGGGTTCTGTGTTAGTTTACTGTGGCTACTGTAAACAACTCTCCCAAACTGGGTGACTTAAATAAAAGAAATGGACTGGCTCCTACTTCTGGAGGACACAAGGCCTCGACTGAGATGACTGCAGGATTCGTTGCCCTGAAAGGCTGTCAGAAAATGGTCTATTCCAGGCCTGTGTGTGATTGTCCTTTCTGTGTATCTAGCCCCATCTTTGCCTTGATTGTCTAAGAACACCTGTCATGTTGAGTGTCTTGGTTACTTTTACTTTTCTGTCATTGCTGGGACAAATTAACCTGACACCCAAAATGAAGGAAGGAAAGGGTTATTTAGCTCACTGTTTTTGGAGGTTTCAGTCCATAATCAGCTGGTTCCAAGGCAGGGTGGCATGGCAGAGGGGAAACACTTTAAGGCAGCAGCCAGAGCAAAAATAGGAAAACAAGCCTGTTGTTCTCCTCTCTTATATTGTACACAGGCCACCCCCACACCGGAGGGCAGGTGTAGCACTCATAAAATCTCTGTGCTCTGCTCTTGCACAGGATGAGAATATGTACAAAGTAAAAACCCTGGCTCCCTGCTGAGTCTCTTAAATTTCTAAACTTCTCAAGTTGACACAAGGTATCAACCATAACATTGAGTGAGGGTATCCTAAAGACCAGGTTTCAGCATAAAGACCCTAGAAGGTCACACTGGGAGGTGCTGGGAGCTGAGAACTCCAGTGCTGCTTCTCTGGGGAATACATTTGGATCTGTAAGGGGTTCATTCCAGAGACATCTGTGGGTGTTCTTACAGTATGCTGGTAGTCACTAGTTGGAGTCTTTAGAATTCTCATTCCCACTTCCTTTTCCATTCTCTGGATACACAGATGAGAGGATTCTTTCTGTCTTCTGCTGGAACAGTACAGCCTTGCTGATTTGTCAGAGAAACAGAGTTTTCAAAGGGGAAAAAGGTCCTGACACTGGGATGAAGAATAAAAACCACAGTGGTCACCTATGCGCTGGAATCCATGTCCGTGTCAGGAATGCTCAGTGCTTGAGAAAGAGCACAGGAAGTTGCTTGACTTTGGAAGCCTGCTGCAGACGTTGCTGTAAAATGAGCAAATGCGTGGAAGTGGATGATAAAGATGTCAGACTTCCAGGATTAGAGATAGTTGGAGAGGGTTACCCTTGCACATTTTATCCACTCCAGCTCGCAGGAGGACTCTGGGGAGAGAATTCACTTTGTTCCTTCTGCACAGGAGTCAAAGTGCTGGCCAGGGAATTTCCATTAGCTGCAGTTGAAATGGCAAAACCATGTGGCAATCAGGGAAGAGACTGCAGAGTGTTCTCCTGGGCTTCGGCACGCCACAGACGTGAAAAGCTGCATGACATCCGTGTATTGAAGTCTTGTTTCCCACGTTCTTCCAAAATATCTCTTG
>RJWM01050349.1:0-10794 GCA_004363535.1 Dasyprocta punctata
CTATTACAAATTGGGTTGCTATAAACATGGGTGCACAGATATCACTGTGGTATGATGTTTTTAATTCTTCTGGGAAAATGCCCAGAAGAGGGATAGCTGGGTTGAAGGGGATCTCCAATCCTAACTTCTTGAGGAATCTCCACACTGACTTCCACAGTGGCTGCACCAGTCTACACTCCCACCAACAGTGGAGAAGTGTGCTAATTTTTAAAACTGAAAAATCTGCAACTGGAGCTCAGTGGTAGAGCACTTGCCTAGCATATGGCTAGCATAGATCTTGGGTTAGACTTTGAGAAGGGAAAGAAGAAGGGAGAGAAAATGAAAAACAAAGTGTTTAAATTTCACATTAAAAATTTTTTTCATATTTTTAGAGAAATTCTCAAATTAACTATGAAATTATATTTTTACTCTCATTTCTATTAAATTCAGATCCCACTTCATGAAAAATTTGAGAGAAATGCAAAAGTAATAATGCATTATGAAAATAAGAATAAATTAACAAAATAAATGGAATAAATACAAACCTCATACTCCAAGTTTTGGTGGCTTTAACATGCTATCAGAATTTGAAGTTACATTAGTGTCTCCCCTACCCAAAAACATCTCCCTTCCCTGTTCCCATTCACTCCTCCTCTAAATCAGAAACAAGGATACAAATACAGTCATCCGGGTCACATATACACCTCATAGGTAAAGGTCCCTAACTGAAAAGATTGAGCTTAAACTCAATCACAGGTCATCTTTTTGCTGGTGGTTTGAACTGACTCACATAGATTTGGAGTATATGCCTGCCAACCACAAGATCATCATTCCGTAGAGAAAACAGTCCTTAGTGGGAGATTTTATATAAAACAGTAAAATTCTACTTTCTTAATGAGCTACAAAATGCCTCTCGCCTGCTTTCCTTCTCCCTGGGCAACTCTTTCTTCATTAAAACTGATGCCCTTACATATTCTCCCATACTAACATACCTGTTCAGTCCTCCACAACATAAAAGTATCTAAAATGGCAACAGTGCTAAGGGTTAGAAATCTGGCTTACATGCCTGTGACTTCATTTATATTTTCTGACTACAAGTTGCATGGCCTTCATTAAACATAAATGATTTGCTGAAGGTCACCTATCTAATGAGCAACAACACTAAATATTGGGCCTAGACTCCTAAGTGTAGATACCTTCCCACTTCATTACAATCTGCGTAACTACTTCATTCCTATGGCTCTCCACTGTTTCTGAACATGGTAATCCCACTCCTGGACCCTCACTTTTCCTGCCGATTTTGATCTCTAATAATGTCTTCCCTTGTGTTACTGTTTGGCCTTCCTTGTCCTGTGGTTCTATGTTAGGCCCTAGTGTCAGACTGAAATTTCTGCCTGCATTACTAAACTTTATGAACACATCAAAGTTAGAGATACAATGAATTTCTAAAAAGAACTTTTTACTGTTTTATTGCTACAAATACACACAGTTTGAACTTAAAGTTAAAACTTTAAAAAGACTGCAACAGAGAAAATACAAAAGTCAATGTCTAAATTAAAAAATACCTGTCATCATTTTCAAACTTTTCTCTATTCACGAGTACTTTTCTCATTAAAAGTCACTGTAGTGTCCATGCCATTCTGCAATCTTTTCACTGTAATAACATATTTGGTACCCTTTCTATGCCACTAAATATTATTCTCTAGCACTATGTCTGATGGCTGCACCATAATGCATTAAAACTTCTTCAACCAGCCCTATATTGTTGGGTAGTACTGCTTCCAGTTTTTAGCTTATCTAATGTGTGATCTCCTGCCAAACATTTTTAAAATGAATCTTTGAGCATTCTTATTAAATTTTTGCCTAGGAGCAGAATACATGAATCAAATTACATGCAAAATTTTAAGGGTATTGATAGTCTTAAATGAAATGAGATTATTGTTTCATCTTGATGACTGTTTTGATAGGTGGGAGCTGCTAGACCATAGATGTACTTCACTCAAGTTGATTTCTCCCTATTGTGGTCCTTCATTGCTTGTCTGTGAAATGAACAGGTAGCATAAGGCTGGCAATTGTTTGTGGTAGGTCAGCACTTTCCTCATAACTATAAACTAGCTTTGAATAACCCTGACATTAAATTCCACTGACCTTTAGTAAATGCCAGATAGTATTAAACACAATCTGGAGATAAGCTTCCTACCTTGAAAGTATTTATAATTCAGTGTTTGCACATAATTACACATAACAAAAAATCTGATTTGTTTGATAAGAAAACTATAGTATGTTGGAAAGAAGAATAATTCTGAATAGGGTGTTTGGGGAATTTTTCCAGAAGGAAATGATGTTTAATCCAGGCTCTGATAGTCAGATTTTGACTAGTAATAGACATAAAGACATTTCGAAGATAGAGACAAATAAGGCAAACTACTCAAGAGCAAGAAAGTGTGTGGCTTTCATTTTCCTAAAAAGAACATAGTATCTTGTGAGTAATGAAGCAATAATAAGAGTTACACTGGGGGAAGTAAATTGGTTAAGGGGAGAGAAATGCTTTGGGAGGGTTACTTCTTCAGTGGTGTGGATCACTGTGGCCAATTACACAGGGAATTACTGCATTTGTTACTGTGAGAAATGAGAACCAGGAAACAGAGAGAAAATGTGTAACTGAAACTCTTCAAATTGTCTAAACTATGGAAACGCAAGGCAGAATAGAAAATAGCAAAATTAAAAAACATGACTTATAATCTATGTTCCTCCATCCAAATGTTCCCTAAATTAATATCCAATTATCAATACAATTTACGTGACTTTATTTGAAAAGCACTGGCACCACCTGGTGACAAAAATGCAGATTGACCCCAACAACCCTAAATTCCACTGTTTTTGCTTCCAATTTATTTTAAAAATACGTATTTCAGACCAACATAAAAGTTGAAAAATACAGTAATAAACAACCCTGTGCCCTCCTCTATATTTTTCACTTGTTAATGTTTTTTGCCACATTTGCTTGTGTTCTCTCTGTGTATGTATATATCCATATATGCTGAACCATTTGAAAGTATACAATAGAGAAACTAACAAACTACAATTTCAGAATTTTAATCTTAAGAAAAGGATATCATCTGGGTGTGTCAGCACATCCCTGTAATCCTAGCACATGGGGCAGGGGGATCGCCATGAGTTCAAGGCCAGTCTGTGGTATATATTAAGTTCAAGGTCAGCCTACACTACAAAGCAAGACCCTGTCTCAAAAATAAAAAAGAAAAGGATATTTCCTGCATAACCACAATGCTACTACCTTACCCAAAAATTAACGAGAATATTACTCTACAATCTAATACGCTATGTATATTCAAGTTTCCCCAGCTGTCACCCCCTAAAAGATGTTTTTAACTCTGTTTTAAACTCAGGGTCTAAGTAAGCCTTATCTTTTACATTCAGTTCATGTGTTTCAGCAGTCTCTAAATTTAGAACAATTTTGCTACTTTTCTTTCCTTTTTTTTTTTGGCCTCCCATGACATTGACATTTTTGATGTATTCAGGTCACTTATCTTGTAGAATGTCCCACTTTCTGGATTTGTTCAATTATTATGCCATGATTAACTTAATATTAAACATTTTATTGAGACTGTCTCACAAAGTGTTCTCATTCTGAAATTATTTTATGTATATTGTACAATGAAATAAGTAAATATATTCATGAAAGTAGAAACCAATATTTCACCATAAGAGAAAAGATATATATATATATATATATATATATATATAAAATAAAATTCAGTAAGAAAAAATGTTATAATGTTACATTTAAAATGAAAGTATCAATACAAATTCATGATTTAAGAAAGAAACTTCTTAGTTCCTCCACTAATCATTTAGGCAGTAATACTGAACTAGCAATAGCATAATTTAACACTCAGATCTTGTTTTTTCATTTGCTTACTAACCATTTGCAATTCTCCCTTTGTGAGATGACTGTTCAGGTCTTTTGCCATTTTATTATTGGGTTGTTTCTTATTTTGAGTTAAAAGAGCTCTTTCTATTTTCTGAAAAGCAAGTTATTAAGAGATATATTTTTATGAATGTTTTCTTTCATTCAAGAAATTTTCTTAATAGTATGCTTTGATGATTAATTTGTAATTGTGATGAAGTCCAACTTATCAATTTTTAATGGTTAGTGATTTCTTTATCCTGCTCCAACAGCATTTCCCGATCTATAGTTTTTTAGTTTTCATTTTATTAGTACATGCTTTCAGCACAAGATAATATTCATTGTAGAGAGTTAGTACACATACATAATACATCTCAATTCTTTTTATGTCCCTTTCTCTTCCCCTCCAACTCTCCTTCCTCCATCTCTTGGTCACTTTTCCACTCACAAAAGATCTATCTCCCTATTTCCTAACATCGAGTATTGGGTATTTTGTGCTCGCTTGCTCTCTCTTTCTCTGTCTGCCTTCCTTCTTTCCCTCCCTCCTCCCTCTTTCTTTTCCTTAATCACTTTATCAGGAGGTCTACTAGTTTTGTTGATTTTCCAAAGAACAAAATTTAGGCTTTATGAAATTCTCCATTGTTTGTCTGATTGCTATTTTATTCATTTCTGCTTATAATTTTATTATTTTTTCCTCTTATGCTTATTTTGGGTTTGCTTTGTTCTTCTTTCTCTAGTTTCTTAAGAAAAAACCTTTGAAACTATAAATTTCCTTCTAAGTACTACTTTAACAACATTCTAAAAATTTTCATATTTCATTTCACTTTGATATGTTTTCTAATTTTCTTTAGAATTTTCTTCCACCCACAGATTGCTTCAAAATGTGTAATTTGATTTTCAAATAATTGGTGGTTTCTGTATATCTTTCTATCGTTGATCTTTAATTTAGTGGTTTTGTTTCCAAAGAATATACTCAGCGAGGTTTCAGTATGTTGGGATTTATGGAGACTTGTTTATCACCCAGGATATGCTCCAGCTCAGTGAATCTACCAATGTCCACTTGCAAAGAACAAGTGTACTCTGATTTGCTGGTGTGTTGTTTCATTAAGACCAGTTACTTAAATATGGCTTACAGAGTTATCCAAATCTTCTATGTCTTTACACACTTTTTAAAAGCTAATTATTCTATCAACTCCTGTCACAAGGGTGTTACAATCTCCAACTATAATTGATGAATTTTCTATTTTTCACTTAATTCTGTCAATTATTTCCTGACTAGAAGTTCTGTTATAATGTACACATAAAATTTTGTTACATTTTCCTTTCCTGATGAATTCTTTATTTATCATTGTGATATATCCCTCTTTCTTACAATATTATCACTGGTGATACTTTTTCTTGAGTTTATTTTGTTTATATTAATAGAGTACACCAATTTTTTGTTTAGTTTTTGCATTAAGCATCTTTTCTATTTTTTACTTTCAAAAACATAATATTTATTATATATACATGATACTCACATACGGCATATAAAACGTAATGTATCCACATGTCTTAGTTATGTTCTCATCACTGAGATACAATACCCAACACTTGCAATTTAAAGGAGGCAAGGTTTATTTTGGTTCACAGTTTGTAGAGGGTTCAGTCCATAGTGGGCTCCAAGGT
Source organism: Dasyprocta punctata (assembly GCA_004363535.1). Classification (NCBI taxonomy): domain Eukaryota; kingdom Metazoa; phylum Chordata; class Mammalia; order Rodentia; family Dasyproctidae; genus Dasyprocta; species Dasyprocta punctata. Next base: position 5,576 of record RJWM01050349.1, read on the forward strand.
AGGGCAGCATGGTAGAGGGGCATGGTAGAAGAGAAATAGTTCATGGCATGGCAGATAGGAAGCAGAGAGGGATCAAGGAAGGAGGAGTGACTCACTTTTTCCCACGTAGCCTCACTTCCCAATGTCACATGCAGCTCTAAATACCCATCAGTGGACTAATCCGATGATGAGTATCACACACTTACGATCTAATCACCTCCTAAAAGCCCTACCTATGAGCTCATGATCCTTTGGAGGGATATCTAGATACAAAGCATAATAGCACACATACATACATACACATAAAATGTATGCATTATATTTAAAGTGTCTGTCTTATAGAAAGCATATCACTGAGTTACTTTTTCCTTCAGTCTGACAATGCATTTTAGTCAGTGTTACTATTATCTTACTATAATCATTTAATGTAATTATTTATATAGTTTTCCACTTTATTATTTCACTATTTGTGTTCCCTCTTTTTTCTTCCTCTGTTCCTCCTTTTACTTTTAAAAAATTATATTTTTCACTTTGTCTATTGCCTTTTATTTATACTTCTTTGCATTAAACTTTAGTTATATAACTATAGTATATAGTTTAATCTATATCCTCTTCTCAATCTATGGAGTTAATATTCACCACTTCTCATAATACATAGAAACTACGGTTTTAGGATATCAGTATGATGGCAGAGCAGAAAGTACCAGACTTTCTCCCCTTCAGAAACAAAACAATTAGACAGCTATCTGTAAATAAAAACAGTCTTTCTAAGGCTCAAGGGTACAATTAGAACCTGCAGCAACAGAGCAGAAACAGAAAAACAAAGAAAATAATTCCACAGAAAAAACTGTGGGAAGAGTCTCATATAAGCACTAATGAGATGGTTAGAAACAAAGAAAACTGGCATCTATCAATAGCTGCTGTGCAGCAGGTGCCACACATTTCTCCAGCGGCCTGTTCTGTAGATGGCACTGGCATCTTTCATCACCGAGGTAAACAACAGCCATCATTGCCATGGATCCCACAGACAGAAGAATACTGCTGCACTCCCCCAAAATAGAATGAACTATTGTGCCACCCAGGGAGTAAGACTGCTACTTCACCCAATTCCACATGCATCCCGCACTCTGAAGAGTGCTTATCCACATCATGCTCCAGACACTGCAACTATTGCTGCTGTGAACTAGGCATAAACAAATAATCTATAAAACACTCATAAAATAATCAGTAAATTAGCAGCACCAATCAATAATTACCTCAAGCTGGGTGTGGTGGTACATTCTTGAAGGACAAAAATCACATGATCATTTCAACAGTTGCTAAAAAACCATTTGACAAAATCTAACATGCTTTCATAAACAACTCAACAAACTAAGTATAGGAAGAATATACCTCAATATAATAAAGTCTATAAATGACAAGCAACACATTTACTTAATATATATATATGATATATAATACATATTCTATATATGCTGTTGTTGGGGATTGAAACCCCTGAAGCCTTCACATAGAGTTATATCACCAGTCCATTTTTAAAAACAATTTCGGGCTGGGTGTGGTGGCGCACACCTTTAATCCCAGCGCTCAGGAGGCTGAGGTAGGAGGAGCCTTGTGAGTTTGAGGCCGTCTTGGGCTACAATGTGAGCACAAGCCTGGCCTGAACTACATAGGGCGACCCTGTGTCAAAAAGCTAGCGCTGGAAGTTTGGCTCAGTGGCTTAAGCACCTGCCTGACAGGCGCAAGGTTGTGAGTTCGATCCTCGGTGCCACTAAAAAATAAAAATAAAAACAATTTCGAGGCCGATGTCTTGCTAAGTAATTGCACAAGGAGGGCTTGACTTTGCAATCCTCCTATATTTGTATAGACTAAAAATGAACTATCTGATAAAGAAATTAAGAAAACAATTCCATTTATAATAGCATAAAAAATAAGAGACTTAGAAATAAATTTAGCCAAGAAGGTAAAAAGCTTGTATATTGAAAGCTATAAAACACTGACAAAAAAAAAGAAGCCAAAAATAAATGAAGATATCTTACGTTTATGGATTAAAAGACTTAATATTGTCAATATGTGTATTCCACCAAAGTGTTCTAAAGATTCACGAAATACCTATTGAAATTCCAACAGCATTTTCTACAGAAATAGAAAAAAAATCCTAAAATTTATATGGAACCACAAAATAGCTCAAATAGCTAAAGCAATCTTTAGCAAGAAGAACAAAACTGGAGATATCACATTTTCTGATTTAACAGGAAATTATATCACAAAGCTGTAATAATCAAAACAGTATAGTACTGGCATAAAAACAGACACACAAGGGCTGGAAGTGTAATTCAGTGGTAGTGTACTTGCCTAGCAAGCATAAGTCCCCGGACTCAGTCCCTAGTGCTAAGAAGGAAGGCAGAGAGGAAAGAAAAAAGGGAGGGAAGGTGGGAGATGTAACTGACATATAGACCAATGAGGAATAAAAAACCCAGAAATAAACACACACACACACACACACACACACACACACACACACTATAAAATTGGATATTCACATGCAAAAGAAGACTGAAGGACATTGATCTCTCTCTTTTATTTGTTTTCTTGCCATCACCAGCAGCTGCTCCCTGCCATGGCACCTTGCCCTACAACCAAAAGCATCAGGGCCAACCCATCAAGGTGAAAATAAACCTTTCCTCTTAGAAGTTGATTATCTTAGAATTTTTTATATAGAACAAGTTAACACAAGGAGGTTGGGAAAATGTTGATGAAAAGGTGCAAACTTTCAGTCACAAGATGAAAAAGTTCTGGAAACCTACTATGTAGCATAGTGATTATACTTAATGTATTGTATAATTGTAATTCACATAACTGAGGATGTGGCTCAGTGGTAGAGTGTTTATCTAGCATGTGTAAGCCCCTAGATTTGACCCCCAGCACTACAAAAAACAAAACAAAATAAAACAAATTCATTAAGAGTAGACTTTAAGTATTGCCACACAAGCAAAAAAAGGTGATGGATATGATCACCTTGAAAACATCAGGTTGTATATACTGAATTTATACCATTTCTGTATGTCAGTTAAACATCAGTGAAACTAAAAAGTAGAAACTATGCAATTGATTCTTTTACTTTCTATCCTTTAGGCCATAGTTTTCAGTTATATAATGTTTTATATCTACATATATTTTATAAACTCTACAAATAGGTACTGTCATTTTTACTTTAAAGATATATATGTTTTAAAATAATTGAGAAGAAAAATGCTTTTCATATACACCTACATAATTTCCTTTGCAGGTGTTCTTATTCCTCCCTGAAGATTCAAGGTTTTCTCTGGTTTCATTTTCACTCATTCTACAGAATTTCCTTTCACATTTTCTTTACTTCTTCTTTTTTTTTAATTTAAAAGGTTAGTGGTTATTATTCAAAGTACAACTCATTTCCTTAACTTTCCTCAGTCTACTTAGTTATGCAGATAAAATTTTCTGTTGTGTTTATTTGAAAATGTCTTTACTTTTATCTTACCTTTTAAAAAATTTTATTTATTTATTTTTATTTAAGAGAAAATAGATACAGAAGATAGAAACAAAAATCAAAAAAGATAGACAAACAACAACAACAGATCTAATACGATAACATTGTAGGTTTACACACTGAGGTGGTTGAAGTTTGACAGTAGTTACAATATTGCATATCGTTACCTTCATAGGGGTTAATCATATTGACAGATATAGACATGTAAGATTTATCATTTCAAGTGTATTAACTTTTCTTTTTCAATAGCTATTGTATTTAGTAATACAGTTTTTTTAACTGTCCTATTTATGTATATTTATAAATTTATGTCTTTTTCCTTTTCCCTTCCTTCCTTCCTTTCCCCTTATAATACCTCTTGTTATCATTGAAATAACTACCCATAATATCAGGTCTAATATAATCAAGTGAAATAGTTCAGAGTGAAACCAATAAAGGGTAAAAGAATGGTTGCACATAAGAGAAACAAAAAACTAAAGGGATTAATAAACAACAACAACATATCCGATACTGTAAAATTATAGGTTTAGGAGTTTAGATGGTTGGAATTTTACAGTGGTTGCAACATTGTATATTGTTACCATTAAGGGGGCTGTTCAAATGACAGGTAAAGACATGTAGGATTGATCTGATCTTATGAATATCAACTGTTCTCTCTCACCAGTTAATGCATTTAGTAGTATAGGTTTTTAAACTATCTTATGAATACCCTTATATAAGACTATCCCTTTTTTCCATACCTTCCTTGCTCGGTTCCCCTTGTAATACCTCTTATTGTCTTCAAACTAAATGCCCTTACCAATCGGCCAAATCTAGTCAAACGAAATAGTACTGAATAAAACCAATAACAAATAAGGTAATGGAGGCAATACACAATAATGCAACGTTGCTTTCTATAATGCCTCATGTTAGCTTCAAGGCAGTTGCCTATATCATCTGTTATAACACAATCATATTGATAGGTTAAAATCCCTCAGAATAGAGCAGTGAAAGTAATACCTGGTTTTGAAGCAGGGTGATCATATATCACTGAAGGCTACCCTTATAAATTTTGTTATCTTTACAATAGCTGTCTTTGTCATCATTTATGATAAAGATAGGCTGGTCAAGATAGAATAGGATTAAACTAAACAGCTCATTGAAAACAATACTGGACTTAAATCCCATTGATGGATTATTCATTTGTCTGCCCTGCTTGGTGGTATCTCTCTGTCGCTTTTTCTGGAGCAGCGGGCTTCTTTATCTCTCTCTAGAATGTCCTTCAGTATTCTTTGTAGGGTTGGCTTGGATGTCATAAATTCCTTTAGTTGTTCTTTGTCATGGAAGTATCTTTTTTCTCCGTTGATTTTAAAAGATAATTTTGCAGGGTACATTAATCTGGGTTGGAAGTTATTTTCCTTCAGAGCTTGAAATATTTCACTCCAAGCTCTTCTTGACCTGATGATTTGTGTTGAGAAGTCTGTTGTGATTCTGATGGGCCTGCCTTTGTAGGGAATCTGTCTCTTTTCTCTAATAGCTTTTAATATTTTGTTTTTGTGTTGAATTTCTGGAATCTTGATTATTATATGTCTGGGTGTAGGCCTGTTTTGGTCAAGTTTAGCTGGAGTTCTATATGCTTCAGTTATCTGAAAGTCTCTTCCTGTTCCCATGCTTGGAAAGTTTTCTGAAATTATTTCTGTAAATAGTCTTTTAATTTGATTTGTATTGACCCCTG
>RJWM01050350.1:0-10794 GCA_004363535.1 Dasyprocta punctata
AGGATGATGTTTAAATATTTAGAATTGAAAGATTCTTTGATGTTATCCAGCTAGAAAAGTACAAGCCATAAAAGCATAGATGATGATAGTTTTAGAAAGAAAGCAAGATATGCATGAAGGCATAAGTAGTGGAGGTAGAGTTGACAAAAGCAGTAGAGAGCAAATTTTGTAAGAATTTTTCTGCCTTCTTAAGACAGGAGTTGAGTATCTTAAATCAGGGGAACAACTCTTTAGGTCTGTCCTTTTGGAAACACTAAAACAGACAAAACTCTGAAGAATGGATAGATGGAAACAAGACAATGCATGGAAAGGCATTTAAGAGACCAGTGAAGAAGTTTAATGGAAAGGAATAATGAGAGTCTGTGATGGTTTGATTCAGGTTCAATTTGAGTGGAAACACCCTGCTGAGCAGTCAGCATGGTTCGGGATGTAGAAGACCCACCTGAGGATTGTTGCCAAAACAGACTAAACGGAGAACAGGTGGGCAGGCTTTCAAGCTGATTTTCGTTACAGCCGTACTCCAGAATTTCAGAGCCCTCTGCCGCAATTCACCGGTGAGGGCTGCCAGAGACTCCAAACCTCGGCTCACCTCCTACCGACTTCCTACCCGCCGAAGAGCAGAGGCTGCTGAGTTTTGGCTGCTGCTGTCTTCAGAGGAGCGCTGGTCTTTGCCTCCACCTGAGCGTCATCTCCGGGCTCTCGTCACAGACTTTCTGGCCTCCACCGCTGGCCCCCGAGCTATCCAGCGCAGACCCTCAGTCTTCCGTGGCAGACTCCCTGGCCTTTCCATGGGACTCATGGTGACGCGGCCGTGGGCTCCAGGCCTTCCACTGGATTTACACAGACGGGGCCGGGATCCGGGTCCTGGGCTGGATTCTTCAGATCTCCAGAACGGGGACAGATCTCTTGCACTCTTCTGCTTCTGATTTTTTGGATGAATTTTTTGTTTTGTTTTGGTTTGGTTTTGACACCTGGAATCGAACTCATGACCTTGTGCTTGCCAGGCAGGCACTTGTGATGCTGAACTATACTCTCGGCCCTTGGATGAATATTTTAAAATAATCTTATAAATTATGTGTTGTGTATTAAATCTATACCCTTGCAAACTGTGACTATAGTAGGGTCTAAATTCGTGTCTTAATTTCTAAATAGAGAAAAATCTACGTTTTGAGAAATGTAATCAAGTATCTTTCACCACTCCCTTCCCCTCATCATAATGAAATTAATTTCCCAAAGATTCAAAACTCTTTATTAAACTCTTATTATGAAATCCCCTGAGTAGGGAAACTTTTGAATCCTTGGCATTCATCTATTCCTTTAAAGATTTCAACAGTTATTTAGTCTCTTAATAAGAGAAAACCCACAAAACAGCAAAACTCCTAGCACAAGCCTTTAGAGAGTTTACAGGGGGTTTTCATTAGATTATACATGTTTCACCGTCCAGTGCCATGTTCTCTTTTGTAACTCCACTATGTAGGAATAATTATTCTCACAGTATATTCGAGAGTTCCACAAGGGAAAAGCCACAGCACATGGTTTGATTTGAATCAGACCCTTACAAAAAATGTCTAAGTTAAAGTGGTGTATGGTATAAATTTATAAGTAATATTACTGCACAGGGTATATAAAAATTCTATCATTTATGTCTAAAAATTGTAAAATGGCTTTTTCCAAGATTTTATTGTTTCATAAGAACGAACAGTAATTTTACAATATAATAAATAGCTAAATGTATGTACCACCAAATCCATCTTAATGTGTCCCTTATACAAAAAGGAGCTGAAATATATTTAAAGTCCTCATTTATATGTATTCTAAAGTATAGCATAAACATAACCTTAAAAATGCTTTCCATATATTAAATAGGATATGTTTCTCTACAGCAATGACTACTAACTTGCTTTTGGTAAAAGCAAAGGAAAATAACTTGTACCTTTTCACATATAAAAACTTGATAAAATATAAAAACTACAAAATTTACAGAGAACACTTGCCTATATTTCACTTGCACATTGATCTACACATTCAATAAATATTTACTAAGTTTCTACAGTGGGCAAGCCACAAAGGGTAGCCAGATAGAATCAGTCCAAGGCTACGTTGTGCTTACATTCTAATTGTATCATCTTTAGTGCACTTTCTAGTATTAAGGCTCTTAATTACCTTCCTACTTTGGGGTTTCTTAGACTTAGTACTGTTTCCATTTGAGACAAGACAGTTCTTTGCTGTGGTGCAATGCAGCAGCCCTCTAGGTGCCAATAGTGCCCCTTCCCCAATAGGGATGAGTGAAGCTGTCTCCAGACTTTTAACAGTTGTCTTCTTGGGGCCAAAATCAGCCCCTACTGAGGATCACTGCTCTTCTCCAGTAAGAAAGAGCTGTGATCTTCGTTCTAAACAGTACTGCTTTAAAAATAAAATTACATAAATTTTAACCCAAAACCGTTTGTAAATGATGTCCAATAATCTAAGCAAAAAATAAAATTTGAAAGTCTACTATACTATTTCCTAACATGTCTGTGTTCTCTACTGGGATTGAATGTTACTTCACCAATCAGATAACTAATTTAATATTCCACTTTTCGTGTGGTGATACAGGTTTCTCTTTTGAAATATATTACTTCCAGTTATTAATGTAAAACATGCAACATTTATTTTATTTTTCTTTTAAAACTCCATAGAAGTCAAATTGTATATTAAAGAGTTACAAAGAATGCCTACCCTGAAACATTGAACTTTTTCTACTAAATTTAATTGAATTAGAATAGATTGACTAATTGCACATAACAAAGATCTGTCAATTCTGGTAGAATTACCATCACAATTTTCTAAGTGTTGAACCCAGCTTTATGCACTTGGAAAAAGCATTGCTTTTGAATTTTTATGTTTGACAATACTCACAAAGTTTTATCATAATCAGTTCAGTGTTTCTGAAAATGAAATCTAAACTATGTTAATTAATTAAGTTTAAATAAATTTAAGTTAAATAACTTTCTAACAGTAAAAGTGAGAAAAATAAAAAGGGGATATTAAGATATTAATTGTATTCTGCAACTGAATTGAGTGATGATTTGCTCTCAGTTTTTTTTTCCTTAGAAGTTAATTATTGCATATATCTGCTATTATTATATAGGTGACGTAGAATAGCTTCAATTTAATTTTAAGTTGTATAAAGTGGTCATATTCAACTTTTCTGTTTAAAGCTCAAATTTATTTGGAAATTGGGCATCATGTGAATTAATTTTTTCATTGTGTGCTGATAGAAAACCAAAGTTAACATCTCAGTGGCAATTCAGTTTTATGAATAAACTGGTTGATAAAAATTCCTTCCTGGCCTTCTCGAGAAAACCAATCTCAAATTACTGATTCAGAATTAATCTCTTTGTACTTAGTGGGATAAGTTTGTAACCAGAACTCAATCAGTCAGAAGGAAAATTAAGCTATTACAATTGACTCCCTTGGCCTGAAAGAGTTTCCTGGTATAGTCGTAAAAGGGAAATCCACAACTGTTTTTCAAAAATTCTTACTTTAGGTAGTTTGTCCAAATCGATCTTCATAGATAATTTACATGCATCATTTTTCCTTTATATGCTTTTTATTTTGTGTGGTCATGGTAGAATGGAGAGGTGAAAAGGAGAAATTGGAGAACAGGATGAGTGGGTTGTCCGAGTCACTCTGCTTAGGTGAATTATATGATCCTGGGGCTATCATTTACTCTAAAATAAATGGAAAATGATGACTAAGGAGCTTTATATCATTGTGCCATATTCACAAACTACATGTAAAGACAACCTGTAGATTCTTATTGTTTGCTTGAAAAGTTGTTAACATAGTTTATAGGTTAGAAATCTGTAGAGGAACGTAATCAGCAGAAAAAATATATATATATAATTATGTATTGGATTGATTAGATGGGCTTACAGGATCAAAGGCAGAATGGTCCACTATGTGCTGGAGAACCAAAGGTTCAAGCAGCTCTCCTTTGGTGTTGTCTCACCTGTACCGAGAGAAATAGCAGAATAGCCAGAAACCTGCTCCACTGCAATCTAATCTCTACATAACAGACAGAGGATCTTTTCTAAAACCATAAATCATACTACTCTACTCCTTTACATCTTTCAATGGCTTCCCATCACAGTTAAAGCAAATTCAAATTCAGTTGGTACCCGATAAGTATTTTCTCTAGGAAGGAGTGGAAGGGAATCCGGGAGTACCCAGGCACTTTCTCTAAAACCTAATTCCTTCATTTGTGGGGGAGGGATTCCCATGATACTGATTCATTTCATGTGTCTAGGAGGATTTTTCAAGCCACATCAAAGTATTTCATATTTCTGTTCACTTGCTTCTAGTTTGTTTGACCCACAAAATATAAAGAAGAAATACTAACGACAGTCTCTCTGAACCAATTATTTGTATTTTCCAGTTCTTGGAATTCAACCAAAGTTTTAGAAATCCACACACTAAACATTTGGAACCATTTACAAAGTACAATATTTTGAAAATGACTGGGCAAATACTGAAGGTATGAAAGCAAGGATAAGTCACATAAAGGAAACAACACCAACCCAAAAAAGTTATACTTGAGGACAATTTTTCACTGGCAGAAAGTAACACCATAACTCTTATTAAAGAGAATGGTGTCTTATTACAAAACCTGTAATTCACTTCCTTTGTGACATTAACTGAGAAGAGCTTTATTTCAGCACATGTGTACAACACCCCTTAATTCACAACTGCTGTTCAGTTGAATAGAACTTTTTAAAACTGTGAAGTTATGAATGGGCGCTTGTTCTCAGATGCTCTTGTTTGATTATCTTCAATTGAGGTTACTGTAACAACTGAAAACAGGACAGTGATAGAAACCTAGTTCTTATAGCTCAAGACTGTTTAATGATATAGCTTTGACACATCATTTTACTGCTTTCAAGGAAGTAGGACAAATGGACCTTTTTTTTTTCTTTTTTTTTTTTAACCAGAAGTCAACTTTTCAGAATAAAGTGAGGGAAAAATTTTTCAGATTATTTCTCCCTTTAGGCCTGTCTATCCTCACATCATCACATTTTCAAGAAGAAGGATGGGCTGAAAGCTGGCTTCAACTAAATCCTTTTCAGTGGTGTTTCACTGAAGGACTGAAAAGTGACAATTACTATCAAGCAGCTGGTTTTTTCTTTCCTTGCCAGACTCCAGGGTAATCATATTAAACAGAGAGAAACCACAGCTCAACTGTTGGCCTTCCACTTAATTTTTCATACAAATTGAAGGTCAGCCTGTGGCTTAGCAACTGAGTGAGGTACTTCTATCACAGAAAAAGTTACTCAATTACACGGCTACTCCAAATATTCTCGTTGAATTAGCTGACAATTAAGAAAATGTTTTTAGGTGGCAGTGGTGGGTGGTGAAATTCAGTACAACGGTGTATTTTGATGGCTGTATTGATTTTGATATGATACTAGATTTTTGGTTTTTGTAAAATTTTCCCATTAAGAAGAGTTGATGTGTTTAACTTACTTTTTTGGTAAAATCATGCATTCCTTTAAAAAAAAGTCAATAATTTCAATCAAGCAGCCTTTAATAAATCATTTACTTAAAGATATGTATTTTCTCACTCAGAGGGAAAACGATGTGTGCTTTTCAATGTGAAATTTCCATTTAGAACTGTAAGCTATTTTTTTAATTTTTTAAAATTTTGTTTATTACTTTTAAGTGATCAAATAAAAAGTCATTATATTGTAATACTAGTTTTTCTTTCAGAACCATTTTTGTAGAACCTTAAATACTTCATTTTTTTGTGAGCTTGATAATTCTCTCTCCAATTATTCATCAGGAAGGAAATGCAAATATTAAACTACATTTGTTATGAGTCAACTCCTAAGCTATTCATAAGTCTCTTGGTTAACATCTTCTACGAATTGACTATGTGATGCGTGATGGAGTCCTGAACTCTATGTTTTCCTGATGACTAGATTTGCCCTTCAGTAACATTTGCTCATCATCAATATTCTATGAAACGAGGTGACGTTTCATTGGAAGAAACAGATTGAAAACTTGTGTCTCCCATTTTGTCACATCTGGGTGAAGCTCCCAATGCGATTGTTTTTACTTTCTTTTAATCTTACAAAGAAATGTTAAAACTGAAGGACTGACCCTGTGTTCAAAGTTATTGTCAGAAACAGTGAAGTCATAGGCTTCTGTTTTTAATAATGCCTCACAAAATACAGAGCATCATTAATCATAAATGACTGCAGATTTCCTAGATCCCGGCATTGCTATGGGGCTTGAGCATTTTTAAAGGTCTTATAAATATGAGCAGACAACAGCCTCATGACATTGCATAAAAATTTAGCTGTGATGGAAAGATGAAACAACAGTTGAAAGCATTGAAACGCTTAGAAACTGAAGATAGTTTTATTGGATTTCAATAAAATATAAGTCTAATTTTCAACTACTTTTAATTTTTATGTTTCACTGACATATCAATCAGTCAACAACTCTTTATTGAGTGACAACAATGTGTTCAACACCACTTAGCACTGTAGGGAATGCAAACACATGAGAATTCTTTTCATTTAAGAGATGTTATGTTGAGCATCTGAATGCAAGGCTTTTTCTGAGTACTTTGGAAGTTCTTCTGTGCTTTGTCAAGATGAGGAAGACAAAATGCCTTTTTCTCAGCTGCGTGTCCTTCAGCTCAATTCTGCCTCTGTTTACCAAGAGATAGTGTCAGATTCCACTGGTAGAGGGCTCAGTTTTAAGACTGTCCCCCAACTTTAGTTGCCAGTCACAAGAACCAGGTTGTTTTATCTGTACTTTTGACCAAAGAGCTATAAATCGGTATATCCACAACTTCCCTCCTTGGGTTCAGTTTATTTGCTTGTGTGGCTCATGGAATTCAGGAAAAACAGATTTATCAGTTTAGACCAGATATCAGTAATGAGATTCACAGGGCAAGGTAGGAGGGAAAGCGCATGGAGCTTTTCAGGCTTTCTGCAGGTGTGGCACCCTCCACAACTGCCACATGTTTATCTTTTGGAACATTACCCTAAAACTTTCCTTATGGAGTTTTAGGGAGACATCATTGCATAGGCATGACTGTTAACAGACTGGGTGGGAATCTGAGCAAGGTTTCTCTGTTCAGATTCTTCAGCATGCCTTCCCTAAAAGTATGGAGCAGGAGACACCTGGAATGAGGAGTCTTAAGACTGATATTGCAGAAAGATGGATCTGACAATTTCTTTATAGTCAGCTAAAGGTGGAGAAGATTAGAATTTCTACGAACTAACTTTCAAAAAAAATCTAACTGTTGTGGCCTGTCTTGGGGAGTTATAATACCCAGAAATTATGAATAAAATCCAAATATAAATTTGTTTATGATGTGATACACTGAAATGTCAGTGTCCTTTCAAAAGTCTTGTACCTTCACTATGATTATATTAGGAGCTAGAGTATGGCCTCTGAGAAGTAATTAGGTCATAAGGGTCATTTCCTGATCAATGGAATTATAACAGACCCAAAAGAGTTCTGTAGCCTCCTTCTACTAAGTGAGTTTACAACAAAAGACAGCAATCTGCAGTTCACCCAGACCCTGACAGTACCAGTATCCTGGTCTTGGACTTCTAGAACTGTAAGAAATAAATTTCTGTTAGTTGTAAATTGTATAATCTAAGGTATTTTTGTTTTAGTTTGAACTGAGTATAACGAGAGGTAAAAATTCTGCATTGAAAATTTGGGAAAAAAACTAAATAAATGAAATAAGCTAAGTAAATCCTCTTGGGCTCTTATTATCTGGGATAATTTCTGCCTAAAACAAGAAACAATTTGCTCTTAAAGAACAGATAAATTCAGATGAGAAGAAATAGGTGAGCTTAACTAAATAGTTTGTAGAAAGGGCTGCAAGGTAAAAGAGGAGTTTTACAAGAAAGTGAACAGTGCTAAAGGGAATTTATTGGAAGAAATAATGTCAATGAAAACATTCCAGTGATTTTAATTGTACACTGTTTCTGCAACTCAGTTCAATGAAGTACATTAAACACGGTGCATAAGGTATATAACTGGAATCCATAAAATGAAAAATGGAGGCAATAGCATCTGTGTTTTCAAGGAACTTTTAATCAAGCATTGCATAAATACACAAAGAACTGACAAAGCTTGGGAAGAAGTAGAAAAAGATTGTTATGGGTATTTAGCAAACAAACAGACTTATGTGTCTTGAAGTTAACAAAACTTTCCATGAAGGAGCAACAGGAGCTAAGTCTTGGAAAGCATATAAAGAAATGAAAGTTGAAATTCATTGTAAGCGCGACATGGGAAAAAGAAATTGGGAAGATTAAAGGTGCACACACAAATTAATGCATAATTACTTAGATTTGCATAAATTTATATGAAGGGGAAAACCTAGAAATAGAGGAATATGCAGTTATCTACTAGTAATGTTTAACAAGTAGCTCCCTAAAAATGTGTGCTTATATACATATGTAAACATGAACAAACATATTAAAATTTCACTCCTGTGAAGGATATGTAATTTAAAACTTTATAAATAAAAATAAAATATATTGTACTACTTACTGCTATTTCTACATAACCAATGATTATGGCTTTTGGCAGTTTTTGATGCACTGTGATACCCAAGGTCAATGTACATTTGCAAATGACAGTCCCACATAGTTCCAACATGAGCATTGGTTGAGGTTTGTTTACATTAGTAAGGTAAAAGTAAAACAATAAAAATGATTGTTTGACTTTTATAACATGTGTAAGTTCTTTGTTGAATCAGATACTTTTTGAATCCTGAAAAAATACTTCTTCAATCCGTTTTGATATCCAAAATTTGAAGGTTACAAAAATAATCCATATGTAAACTTGATCTGCAATATTAACCACTTTTTCCTATCACTTTCTTAAGTATTCAGCAAAATATAATCAATGGACCAAATCTGGTGCACCAGCTGCTTTTGCAAATAAAGTTTTCTTAAAAGTTTGTTTTCCTGTGATTTTTGGTTGTTTTTCTCATGTAAATTTCGGCAGACTTTTTCTTAAAGGACCAGACCATAAATATTTAATGCTTTGCAACCAAAATTTTTCTACTCCGCCACTGCAGTATAAATGCAGACATGAGCGATAAAGAAATGGATGAGAATGGTTGAGGTCTGACATAAAACAGGCAGTTGATCCACAAACAATAGTTGGCCAACATCAGTTCTAGACAATCAACAATACAAGGTTATTAATCCTTAATGCATTGTGCTTTGTCCTTTCTCTCGGATAATTATTCCAACAATGATGATTCCAACCTATCATTCAACCTACCATTCAATCGAGACTTTTGCTCAGCCTCTCCAGTATATTAAAACATACACTACCATACCCAAAACAATTGTAAACTAAAAATATTTTACATATTTTGAACCACTTACCAGTCTAATCAATTAAATATGGGATGGCCAAATATTGCAATTTTTAAAAATTTTTATAACAATATATTAGGAAATATAAAAGCAACTACTTTATCGAATTTACTCAATACAAGAAGCAATGTTTTGAAATGACACCTGTCCCAGTGACTCCCATGATAGTCAGTACGTACACAAATGCACTGCCTGAGTGACATTTGGGTTAAACTGTGAAGTAGTCAATAACTATTGAGTTGAGTTTTTGTTTAGAATTTAGAATTTAATTGTATAACGAAATAAATCTGTGATTTTTCATTTTTGGAACCAATATAACATTAATAATACAAAATGAATGCAGCAGATATTTTTAAGTTTTATATTCTTGTGGAAAATGTGTATTAAAAAGGCCAGCATGAAAAAAAGAGTTCACCATCTTCGGCAGGAAGAGAAATGCAAATTGAAACACTGAGATTCTATCTTATACCAATATGAATGACCGTTATCAAGGACTCAGAAACAACAGATACTGGCAAAGTCTTGAGGGCAAAGAAATCCTTATACATGGTTGGTGGGAATGTAAACTCATACAGCCATGAAGGAAATTGGTATGGAGATTCCTAAAAAATAGAAATTACACTAGACTCAGCTCCACCTCTCCTGGCATCTTCCCAGAAGTGCTAAAGTCATCACATTACAATGACACAGGCATGCCTATGTTTATGGCAGAACAACTCATACTAACTAAACCATAGAAGTGACCTGTAAGCCCATCAAGAGATGAATGGATAAAAGATGGTGAATGGGAGTAGTACTCAGCCATACAGAAGAATAAATTTGAGTTATTTGTAAGATAATTAATGCTACATGAAATAAGGCAGTCACTAAAAGTTAAGCATTTCATGATTTCTCTAAAATGAGAGCTTCAAAATATAAATAATGTAAAGAGCAAAATAAAAGAGTCATGTTAAGAGACAGGGAGGTAGACTCTTTGGAGAGGTGAAGGGATCTAGTGGGGAGAGTGAAAGTGAAGGGTAAGGAGCAGGAAGGGTAAAAATAATCAAAATGCAGCATGTAAAGCACCAATTCCCCATACTGAATGTAATCACTATGTGTTGGGAGTGAAGTTGTCTGTACCTTGGGTATCCAGGACAAGACCATTGCTTCTTATGAGTATGGCAGGGCCATAAAGAATTGTATGCAAGCCGGGCATGGTGGCGCACGCCTTTAATCCCAGCACTCGGGAGGCTGAGGTAGGTGGAGCGTTGTGAGTTCGAGGCCAGCTTGGGCTACAGCGCGAGCGCAAGGCCGGCCTGAGCTACATAGTGCGACCCTGCCTCAAAAAACCCAGGGCCGGGAGTTTGGCTCAGCAGTTTAAGCGCCTGTCTGGCAGGTGCAAGCCTGTGAGTTC
>RJWM01050351.1:0-10794 GCA_004363535.1 Dasyprocta punctata
TGTCAAAGGCAGTCTCCAACAGAGTGAAAAGAAAACCAATGAATTGGAAAAATACCTTAGCCAACTGTCCCTCAAAGGACTTCTATCTACAACATATAAAGAATTAAAAAAAAAATCAGGCCCCTAAAATTCAAGGGCCGAATCCAAAAATGGGCATCTGAGATGAATACACACTTCTCAGAGGAAGAAATACAAATGACAAATAAATATATGAAAAAATGTTCAACATTAAAGGTCATTTGGGAAATGCAAATTAAAACAACACTGAGATTGAATCTCACCCCAGAAAGAATGGCCAAGACAAAAAAATGAACCAATAAGAAATCCTGGGGGGTCTGTGAGGAAAAAGAAACTCTTCTTCACTGTTGGTGGGAGTGTAGACTGGTGCAACCACTATGGAAATCAGTGAGGAGATTCCTCAAGATGCTAGGATTAGAGATTCCATTTGACCCAGCTATCCCACTTTTGGGCATTTTGCCAAAAGAATTGAAAATATCATATCACACTGATATATGTGCACCCATGTTTATAGCAACACAATTTGTAACAGCCAAATCTTGGAAACAACCCAAGTCCCCATCAGTCAAGAATGAATAAAAAAGATGTGTATTTTTATGCAATGGAGTACTACTCAGCTATCAAGAAAGATTTCATTGGGACTTTTATAAGTAAATGGACAAGACTTTAGACCATACTCATAAGTGAAATAAATCAAACTTGCATATGTATATAATTTCAGAGCCATGGATTATCTGTCCCATTTTAGTCTATGGATTATCTGACTCCCAAACCAGAAATGAAACAAAGAACGTTACTCAAAATGTTAGTAGGAAGTAGTAAGATCAAGAAATTTTGTAGAAGATATGTACCCTTCAAAGACATTGCTCCTAGCAACCTACTTCTTCCAACTAGACTCCAACTCCTAATAGCACATTCAGCTATGAACCCATCAGTGGATTGACCAGTTGGTGATGTAAGCCCCTCACGAGCCATTCATCTTCCAGTGTGCTACCTCCGGATATATGAGACTTGCATGGGACATTTTATATCTGTGTGATAACATTCTCCCTCTGGCCCTTTAAAAGCACATGTGCATCTCATTATGCAAAATGTACTCAGACTGTTGCCAAGAGTTGCCAAACTCTTAACAGTTTCAATACTGCTCAAAAGTTCACCTGCAAAGTGTCCTCTGAAAGTACAGGAAAACTCTCAGTTGTGAGCTCTACAAAAATCAAAATTCAAGTTACATAAACCCAAGATACAATGGCACAGACAGTCTCATTCCAAAAGTGAGTAGTAGAGGAATACAAAGGAATTGGTTTAAAGCAAGACTGCAATCCCTTTTTAAAATGACATCAGTGCATAATATGATGACTCTTTTAATCCAGTTTAAAGACAGTGTACTTTTATTGAAGCCAAGAATGTTTTCTGGTCTTTTATCCTGCCAATGTACCTCTTAAGGTTCATCTGATGTCTGAATTCCTGCTTCATTAAATAGTCTAGTCTCCATTTGATTTTTCTACTAATGATACTTATTTCCTATCATGCAAAATCTAAAAATTAACTCAATGGGGTCTAATATTTAGCCAGTTTTTTTGATCTCTAGTAACAAAGTTATATTTTATGTTTTCCCCCTCATTTTAGTATATATTTGATAGTATATTTGAATTGCTGAAAAAAATCATTTGTTTTTGTATATATGAATTTAACATCTCAGTACAAAAGTAAATACATATATATATATATATATATATATATATATATATACACAACAAAGTAGAAATCTTCTATAATCTACCATAACAGCAAACAACATAAGATAGTTAATACACATTATGTAAAATTTGTGAGGATTGCTAGGCCTCACTTTTAAAATAATTTTATCTTTGAGGTAGGTTAATGTTGTTTATGAAAATTTTTGTTTTTAAAACATTTTTTTCATAGGACTGTAATTAGTGTTTAATTCAGGTTGTATACAAATGAGAATAACTTGATCTATGGTAGCCATTTATGGAGGTACATGGACCCAATTCTACCTCCCACCCGGAGCAACAGCGGTGGGAGGATGGGATTCCATCCTGAGATGACCTCACTGTGTTTCCTGTAGAGGAACTCTGTGCCATAAATTGATTTTATCTGTCAACATGACTGGGGACTGTATTCATCCCTGATAGGAAATCCTCACAGTGGACACATATTCAAACAGTGCAACTGATTACTCAGTTTGTGGGGAGGAAAAATGGCCAGATAGCTGGCTGTATACCAACTCAAGGTCTCTAATCCATGACTTGGATGGATAATTAAGGACTGACAAGGAGTCGGATTGTAAAATTGGTGATAAAGACATTCATAGTGGAGGTGTGTAAATATAACTTTCTGAAGAGACAAAAACTATGCACATATTTGTGTCCCAAGGTGAAGAGATCAGTAGAATGTGACTTTATCAGAGATTTTAATAAACAAGTGGTTGACCTACACTATAGATATCAATAAGCCTCTTTCCCCAGTAACCCCTACCACTATTTAATAGGCTCATGAGAAACAGTGGCTTTTGTGGCAGGGATAGACATTATGCATGGACTCAGTGCCATGGATTTTCACTCACAAAAGACAATCTGGTTATGGCTATTGTTGAATGCCTAGCCTTGTATCAGCAAAGACCAATACTGAGTCTCCAGTATCACAGAATTCTCTGGGGTGATCAGATTGATATAACTGAACTGAGGTCATTAGAGAAGGGACAGTGCACTATATGTACTCAAATGGATACTCAATACAGACTTGCCTGCTCCATATATAGTGTTCCTACTAAAACTTCTATTGGTGAACTTCTACAGTACCTTTCCCACCAATATGGAATTACATGGCAGCATTGCTTCTGATCAGGGAACTCACTTCACAGTGAAAAAAGCATGCCATTGAGTCCATGTTTATGGAATTCACTGATCTTGCCATGTTCCCCATTGTCCTAAAATTACACATTTGATAGACTGTTTGAATTACCTTTTGAAGACCCAGCTAGGTGGAAATGTTTCATTGCACTAAGTCAAGGTTCTCAAGAACTCTGAATATGTCATAACACCATGATGGTAGTGATTCTTTCGTAGGCAGGATTCACAGGTCCAGGCCTGAAGGGATAAAAATGGAAATAATGCCTCTCATTATGACATTTCGTGACACACTAGCAACATTTTTCTTACTGTTCACATAACTTTATTTTCTGCTGGCTTGGAAGGCTTAATCTTACAAGGAGGGATATTCCCAGTAGGTGATACAACAATGGTTCTACTAAGCTAGAAGTTAAGACTACCACCCAGGTACTTTGGACTCCTCTTTCCTCTGAATCAACAACAACAACAACAGCAACAACAACAACAACAAAAAAAAAAAAAAAAGAGAGAGAGAGAGAGAGAGAAAGATAGACCTTTTCCTGTTGTTTTCAAAATTACTCTCTTCCTAACATTATATTTGGCTGTAACACCTCCACGATTCAATCACCTTTCAAAGGTCCCACCTAAGAGTTACTAGCTGATTTGATGTTGGCTACTAAGGGAGAATGGAACTGTTGCTCCACAATTGAGGTTAAGAAGAGTATTTCTGGAATACAGGAGATCCATTAGTGTGTCCCTTAGTATTAACTTGCCTTATGATTAAGGTCAGGGTGAAGTTAATGATATTATTTAAAGAGCATATGTATGGGTGCCAATTGACTTATTGTGTTAAATACTATGTGTCAAACTTACGAAGTAATACAGTGGCTACATATTTGCTTCAACAGTATTTCTGGGTTGCCTCTGTGAGGGACCTATGGATGAGATTAACATTTGAATGGGCCCACTGAGTAAAGCAGGCTTTACTCCCAAATGTTAGTGGAATTGAAGGCACAAAAGAAAAAAAGGAGAATTATTTTTCTCTATTTCACTGCCTCCAATCTGGGATATAGGACTTCTATTTTTATATTTGAACATGAACTCATACCATCAGCTGTCTAATACTCTGGTTATTGAACTGGGACTGGTGCTACATTGTCTTAGTGACTTCACTTAGACACACTGTCTTACACTTACAGTTTAACAGAAGAGAAATTACTTTGTCTCAGGTGTAACAAGTTCTAATCCTTGCATGTTCAGAAACATAGAAGGGCCTTAGTAGAGGAAATTTCCTCATATTATGGCACCCAGGAATCAGAAAAGGAAAGGAGGATTAGAGAAGGAGGAGATACATCTTTCCAGGATAGTCCTCCACTGATCTGCTTCTTCCAACCATACCTAGGGTCCTAACATTACATTTGTCTATAGCAGCCCAATCATTCAATTGCTTTTCCAAAGCTCCATCTATGAGCACATGAGACTTTGAAGAAACAGATCCAGATATACACTTTGACATGTTTCATTGGCTGTCCCAAGTCAGTAGTTTGCCAGTTGCTGATACTGGATTTCTCAGGTTCCATAATTGTGTGTACCAACTTCTTAAGGTAAATTTTCCTTTCATTATTAGATGCATGAATTTATAATATACACCTACATGCATCCATACATGCTTTTATCCTAATAATATGTACCTACATTTATACAAACCAAATTATATTTGGACTTTATGATATAAAATATGTATTTTAAAAGATACATTTTGACCTCCAAAATTTAGCTTTATATTCCCACATTTAGTTTTATTAATATACTTAAACGTATCTGTAGATGTATAAATAACATTCATATAATGTAGAGAAGTAGCTGTCTTTTCAAAGATTGTATAGTTAGATCTGGATTGAACTAAAAGCTTCTGAACTCTAATCTCTTTTCTTTACATTGTATCTTGATAACAAAGCAAGACATAACTCAAAATGTGTTAGGTGTAATTGTTTGTATGAAAAAAAAGGATGACTATTTCTTTCCGAAATCTTTCAGTTTTTTTGATTTGAATAAACAGTGTTTTCTCACACTTAGCTCATGGACAGTGACATAATGACATTTATAGTCCTACAGTTACCCTGCAAAATTAATCTCATAAACAAGTGGACACACCGAAGTTCAGTGAGGTAAATGATGGATTTGTAGTGAAAGATTGAGATTTAACTCAGATCATTTTCCTCTCGTTACATCAGGATTTCACAATTCTGACCAAGCCAGTTCTAAATGAGGGACCTTTCAGCATTCAGAAATAAAAGACCAGTTTATTTGTTCTAGTACTGAGCTTTTTAGAATGAATAAAGAAAGAACAAACACAAAGTCTTCTCCAAAGAAAGAACCTGCCCAGATGTCTCTCCTTGCAAGTCAAAGCCACATGAAAACTCTAAGTTAGAATATGTCTCATGCATCTTTTAAGAAGCATGTTTCCAATTTGCTGTTGTTTTGTGTTCATAGAAGTAAATCACAAGCATTTGATTGAGTACGATCACCTTGTGCTTTATTTGGGGCGAACTATATAGCCTCAGGACTAGACAATGATGGTTCACCTATTACAAAGCAGAAATACTTGATTTCAAGCAGCAGATATAGCTTTACATTTGGGCAAATAAAATGAAATCATACCTTCCATGAGTTTTCTCTAACCAAAAATTGTCTTGAGGTTCGAGAGAATCAATTTATAATTTGAAGAGCAATCATTTGGGCCACTAGACTTCTAAAGGAATGAAGTGGAACAAACATTCACAGCAAGAAAAATCAAGCATTTCACCTTTCCTCACATCTAAACTTGAACCTCAGCTCTGGGGCATAACTCAAGATTTGATATTAAAGTATTTCATTTGCAGACAATTAGGCCTAGAATTAGATTCCTCAGCCTCCATGCATATAAAGACAATACTGTGATTTCCAGCAACCTTATTTCCACTCCCTTACCCCCTCACACATCCTTTCAGAATCATCATGGCCTTCATCAAAACAATTTCATTTGTACTTATGAAAGTGTTACAGCGGGTAAGCGGAAGGTAGAACAGGCTTAACCACTGTAGCTTTTTTCCCATCTGAATATCACGAATCTTGTATCTCACCGTGGTGCAAGGTCTCTGATTACATCAACCTCTCCAAATTATGCTGAAATGAAGGCCATTCAATTTGCTACAATCAGTAACTTTCGAAAGAGCCCACATAATTGATTTCACAGTAATATAGGCATAGGTGACTGAGAGCCTCAGCTTCATTTAGACAATGTTTTCTTTCATTCCAAAGTGCAGTATTCAATAGAAATCGAATTTTTTCCCCCAACAGTTGGCAGCTAAGCTTTGGCAAATTCAAAGTTTTGTCTTCCTCTTTTTATGGCACAGAAACAAAAAAATTGAAATTAATGCCCAGAGTGATCTAATAGGAGTCCACAGGCTTTGGGTGAAATCACTTCTCTGTGGAGTCTGCCCTGATGAAGATTTCAGCTAGCAGGCAAGGATCCATTCTTGATGCTGTTCAGACCTCAAGCACAATTGGTTTCTAAGGTGGTTTTTTGGTACTCAGCCAATGAAGAGCTTAGCTGGGGCTGTTATCTCAAATGTTGCTGCCTATTGTTTGCTTTATTAATAGCATCATGTGGTGTTCACTGTTTTATTGACCAGTGACTACTGGTATTCGCTACTACTTCCTTGTCTTACCGTGGGGTAGACAAAGCAATGGATCCTGAATTATCTTTACAACCCAGAATAAGAACTAACTGAAAGTCAGAAGAACAAACAGGATCTGACCTAAAGAAGTTTAAAATTCACATCCTCTTGCATTTTCATTTGGAAATTAAGCAGTTTATACCATTTTAAATTTGTGATTTTATTAGGCAGACATTTGGTTGGAAAGGCAAACCACTTGCTCAATTTTATTTTATTTATTTATTTATTTACTGGGGGGCACCTGGGATCAAACTCACAACCTCACGCCTGCCAGACAGGTGCTTAAGCCACTGAGTCAAACTCCCGGCCCTAGTTTTTTGAGGCAGTGTCGCACTATGTAGCTTAGGCCAGCCTTGCACTCCTGTTGTAGCCCAAGCCAGCCTCGAACTCACAATGCTCCTCCTACCTCAGCTTCCCAAGTGCGTCACCACACTCGGCTTACGTGCTCAATTTTGAAAAGCCGGCAGCCTGAGATTCAAATATCAGTAATATCAAATGCTGTAATCCTAGCACCTAGATGATCTTGGAAAATTGACTTATTTTTTTCTAAATCCAGTTTCACTCATTTATTACGTTAATTTGATATTTATTTCAAAAACTTATTGTGAAAATTCTCTCCTCAATAACTGATACTCATTATCACTTATATACTAGGAATTAACAAGGTGACCTTGGGTTAAATACATGATCCTCTTACCTCAGTTTCTTCAACTGCTCCTCTGGAACAATGATACACTTTAGGATTAAGTTGGTGAAATTAAGTAATGTCTGCCGAGTGGCATGTCACTAATCATGAAAGATTTCACAGTTGTTGTTATTAAAAAAGACTATTTTCTTTTTCTAAATTTCCTTGCTTAAAGTAAATATGAGTAAACACTAAATAATGTTGGATGCTCAAATTCTGCAATCTTATATAATTATTACAATTTTAATGCAAACATAATCCAAAATAAAACATTGATTTAACTTACTATGGAGGCATAAAGTATAATTTTCAAAGCTTCTTTCCTTTGGTAAGAAGGGCTGAAAAGAGCAATTGTGATATTTTGGGCGTTTGTCGAAGTCACGGTTGGCTCTGATCCACTGGGGCTGGGTGGCTGACAGCACTAGGATGAGCAAGACTGTAAAACTTTATCAAGATCTGGAGAATAAGATGGGCTGTGAGCTATGTGTGGCATCTGCCATGGGAGTGGAACATCTGTGATGATATAAGTGTGATGCATTTGCCATTCTCAGATTTGACCTTGTTTTGTATGTGTACCATCAGGCTTTACCAAAAAAAAAAAAAAAAAAATCTAAAAATATACATAATTTCTTACACTTCTTTTCTTTATCTCTGGTTCTTCTTTTCTAAGGATTAGACATCTATCATGTAGAGGACACAGTTTTTATATATGACAATGATAATTTTTATTATTAAAATGTTTATAGGATGATATAGTAATAAAAGCAGAGACATGTGCTTAAAAAGAGACTTATAAAATGTAGTATTTGATAAGTTTGTCTAGAAAACAAATGCAGAGTGATTTTTAAAGGAAGAAAATTTTATAAAACTACTAATAAACAAACAACATTCTCAGATGCTGCATGTTTAGTATCAGTCCGTTAACCCCTCAAAGATCAAAGAAAGTGCTCAGAGTATCAATTTTCCCTCCAGTAAGTAACCATGGCACATATCTTTAATGGAGTTGTTTACAAATAATAACATTATAATTGTGAATAAAAACTTACCATGTCACGTCATTAGAAAATAAGCATTTTTTCACCTGGTATACTTAATGTAAAATGTTGAATGATTTTCAAGGCATATTAGAAGAGAAAAGTAAGATCAACTTCTTTGGAAGCTGAAAAAGAGGAGGGAGGATGACATGTTGGAAAAACTAAGATATTAAGCATTTACCCAGCAAAAATATAATCAACAATGTTGTCAAGGATAGTTAGAATTTTCCCAGTGAATTCATTTTTTATTTTCTCGTTCATATATTCATATCAGAAAATTGATTCTCAGAATACCTTATTAGAAAGACAACTCAGTTTTTTAATAATTAGTAAAGAAGTAGTTGATTTAACTAAATGACTTGAATGGCATAAAATACTTTTAGCACCAAAGTCAAAGAAATAGTTCATAGTAAAGATTCATAGCAAATTTTAAAAATTACACTTTTAAAATACTCATTGGCCAAATTTTTTTTATCTGGAAATATAAAATTGCTTTTTAAAGCTGCCCTTCTATACACACTCTTTACACTTCTCTCTTGTGGTTTGTGACCCAAGATTTGGTCTTGATGAATTAAAAGGCACCGGCCCTCTGGCTTTCATTGGTCATAGCAGAAGACAAGAAAGCAAATGAGAGGGAGTTGGGATATTTACTGTTCTTACCCTTGAAGGACAACCTGCCCCAGGTTAGGTGTGTCCCTCTACAAAAAGTCATGCCTCTTCCTCAATATTGCTCTCCCACAGCTTTTCTTTGTTAGTTCTCATAACTACTTACTCCTCTGACAGTGAGTAGGGCATGGCAATGACTACTCCATCCTTTATTGTTTTCTCTTAATCCTCCTTGTATTTTTAAAGTAGTCCCTTTATCAGTCTCAACACAATTGCCCCGTTTGGGTACACGATCTGTTTCCTAATGGAACCCTGAGTATAGGAGATGCTGATTCTTCCCAGAGGTATAGCTTCTCCCAAGTTGTCCAATCAACTGGCCTAAATTAACATTCTGAGATGCAAATTGAGAGATGTGAATTGAGAGATAGACTAGAAAATACTCCCAGCAGCCACGTGAATCAATCTGGGTTCCACAAAGTCCTAGAATAGGAAGAATGGCCAGGAGGAAAAGCAGTGACAGATTGTCATCCCATATGCACGTACCAGGCATCATTAGACTAGCAATTTTGTATCTTTCTTTTTCACTTAGCATATGATTTAATCATTTTGTCATATTCTTAAAGAATCATTGTAAACATTGTTTTGGCTACATATTATTCGAAATGATGAGTTGGGTTTCCAGGATTCATAAATTCTGGAAGCCTAGGGGGTATTTTTCACTTTTATTTGCTGCTCTTATTCTCCCATTCTTAGCATGCAGTTTACAAATGTACGTGCTGTAGATCTCTTGCAAAAAGCAAAGCAAAGCAAAGCAAAACCAAAAACCGTCAGTGGCAGAATGAACATACAAATTCGAAAATTTGCTGAAGGTATCTGCATTTGTCATGGCCACGCCTAACAAGGATACCAGTGTCTGCTTCCTTTGGTTCCATACAGTTGATTAAATAGGTTATTGAGAAATCTAATCTCAGAGTATTCAAATGTTTTAAAGAAGGATGCTATAATTTACCTTACAAAAGTAAACATTAGAAGATATTCTAAGTACAGGTAAAAGTATATAGATGTTTCAAGAGATTTTACAGCATATCAGAAGTCTCTTTGATCGAATAAAAAGTGGCTTCTAGGTGCAACATAACTGGCTTTTACATAGTTGTCTACATACAAAATGAATCTCTAGTCCACTACATCAAAATCTGGCCAGAGAAAGGATTCACCAGCAAATAAAATTTACATGAAATGAAGAAAAATAGGTGCAATAAACATAATATGAATTTCAAGAGGTTAGTTAACAGGAAAAAAAAAAGTAAAGGAGACTGTACATAGTAAAGACATTATCCCATAATTTTCCATGGCTACAAAATAATGGCATGACAGTACTGACTACAAAGAAAGCTCCTCTCTTCTTGGTCATTGGATAGTTACACCAGATATGCAGAGAGCTCACCAGATTTCCATTCCGACAATGTTATCATTCATAGCCAGGGGGAAATCTTTCTGGGTGAGCAACCTAGGTAGACAAATCTATCTTCCCTCATATCAGCCTCATTTTTAGATACATTTGAGAATTGTGGAAATAAACAGGTCACCTCTCTTCTGGAGGCTTTGACTTTAGAACACTCACTTAAAAAATCCTTCTGCAGAAATTATTTCTACATCCCTCTTGAGTTCAGAAAAATCTGACCTGTTCTGTGCATCAGTCTATGAAAGAATCTATTTCAGGATTGTTTTATGTTGTGTCGTTCATATATATGTGTCTGTGTTTTTTTATTTTTTTAACACAGGAGTTCAATTAAAAACTAGCTAGAGGATATATATCTACAGAGCAAATGTGAACAGCATTAAAGTTTATGCTGCTTAAATCACTTCAGATTGTGCGATAT
>RJWM01050352.1:0-10787 GCA_004363535.1 Dasyprocta punctata
AGAAAATGTCACAGGTTAACTGGAAGTCAGGTCTTTGAAAGTCAGAATTAAGCCAAATAACTAGGATTTTTCTACCCTCAGAAAAGAAATTTTCAATAAGGTTGATCAAGATCTTCTCAGACATATTGCTTCTTAGAACTGGTCTTTAGCATACTAACGTATTTGGTAAACCTTGGAATAGACAACTATGCCTGTTAGTATTGTTTCTGATTCCTTTTCCTGCTATTTTTCTTAAGAAGTGTTTGACATTTTATCTCCTATTGTCCTCCATAGTATAAATTTTAATGGACCTTTTTTCTTCCCAACTCAGATTTCCATTGAAAGTCTTCATTTGAAGATGAGTCTTCTGCCAGCCAGACCATCTGATAGTCATTGTAGACTTCATAGTATTCTTTGTTGTGTGTCTATTGTCTGGATCCAACGTCATCACTAGAAAACCAGTGGGGTCCTGTGACACCATCTAGAGCCAACTGTCCATTTCTTACATCTTACTTCCTCTTTCAAAGTCATGATTTATCTAAGAAAAGGTAAATACTACCTGGAGTATTGTTACTAGTACAGACTTGCAGTACATAATTCATCAAGGAGAGCTGGTACATGTACATAATGAATCTTAATTCTTTTTATGTCCTCTTCTCTGTCCTTCCCTCACACTTCCTTCCATTTCTTGGTCCTCTTCCATTTGTAAAAGATCTATCTCCCTGTTTCCTATAACTGCCTTTTATTTTGCTAATTTATACAGGGGTTTCTCACATAAGAGAAACCATATGATATTTAAGTTTGTTTGTCTGATTTCTCTTAACAATATGTTAAAAATTTATCCTTCTATAGCAGAGTAGTACTTAATTGTGTATAAAAACCGTATTTTCATTATCCATTCATCTGTTGATGGACATATAGGCCACTTCTAAGATTTAACTATTATGAGTTGTGCTACTATAAACATAGACATACATATATCATTGTAATATAATGTCTTTAACTTTTTCAGGAAGATTCTTGAAAGAGGAATAGGTAGGTTGAGTGGAATTTCTAGTTTTAGTTTTTTTGATGAATTCCTATACTGATTTCTACAGTGGTTGTATTAGCTTACATTCCCATCAACTTTATAGAAGGGTTCCTTTTTCCTCATAGCCTTACCATCATTTGTTAATATTTAATTTCTTAATGATAGTCATTCTTTTTAGAATAAGATAGAAGCTCAGTGTTATTTTAATTTGCATTTCTCTAAAGGCCAGAGTTGCTAAACATTTTTAAATTTATTGATAATTTGTCCCTTTTCTTCTGGGAAGTGGCTATTAGCATGAGTTGCCCAATTTTATTGAGTCTTTTATTTTCAGGGGTCTGTTTTTTTTTTTTTTAATTCTTGATACATTCTAGATATTGGTCCTTTATCCGATATGTAGCTGGCACAATTTTTGTTCTGTTCTCTGATTGTCTCTTCTCTCTGTTGATTGTTTCCTTTGCTATGTAAAAGCTTTTTAATCTGATGATAATCCCATTTGTTGATCCTTAATGTTATTTCATTCACAATTGGAGTTCTATTTGAAGGCTCTTTCCTATGCTTATGTCTTTAAGGGTTTTACTTATTTCATTCACTAGTATATTATGTGATTCTGTTTTAATATTTAGATCTTTGGTCCATTTTGATTCTTTTAGTACATGGTGAGACATATGGGTCTGCTATTGGATTACTCAGAGTTTTATATGTTCTTGTTTCAATTTGTATGTATTTAGGAATCTAGTCACTTCTTCTGAACTCCCCAGTTTATTGAAGTACAGGTTTTCAAAGTAGTTACTTATAGTCTTCTGGATTTCAGTGGTATTCATCGTGATTTCACTTTTTTTTTTAATTTCTAATTGCATTGCTTTGGGTCTCTTCTCTCCCTTATTGGGTAAGATTGCATAAGGGTTTATCTGTTTTGCTTATTCTTTCAAAGAACTAGCTCTTTGATTTATTGATTCTTTGTTTTGGGGGAGTTTTTTTGTTAAGTTTCAATTTCATTGATTTCTAATCTTATCTGTGTAATTTCCTTCCTTATACTAGCTTTGGATTCAGATTGTTCTTGTTTTGCATCATTGGGTTATTTATTTTGATTCACTCTATTTTACTGATGTGCACATTCCCAGTTATAAACTTCCCTCTTAGGATTGCTTTCATTGTGTCCATAGGCCCTGGTATGTTGAAGTGGCATTATCATTTCATTTAAGGAACTATGTAATGTCTTCTTTTATGCATGCCGTGATCTATTAATTGTTCAAGAATGTGCTGTTTAATTTCCATGTGCTTGCATCATTTCTGTGGTTTCTTTTTCCGTTGATTTGTCATTTAATTGTACTATGATCAGATAATATGTATGAGATATTTTTTATTCTTTTATATTTACTTAAGCTTGTTTGGTGGGCCAGTAGATGGTCTATTTTTGAGAAAGTTCCACGTATCTCTGAGAAAAATGTATATTCCATTGTTGTTGGGTAGAACACTGTAGACATATAAGTCCTTTCATACAAAGGACAACACTGATATTTCTTTGTTCATTTTTTGTCTAGTTGATTTATATATTTGTGATAATGGAGTATTAAAGCCCCTCGCTATACTTGTGTTGATATTTATCTGTTCTTTTATGTCTAGCAGTATTTGTCTTATAAAGTTAGATGTGTCCATACTCAGTGCATATATATTTATAATTGTTATCTCTTCCTGTTGAACAATTCCCTTAATGGATATGTAATGACCCTCTTTGCCTCTTCTGATCAGTTTTGGTTTAGTCAACTTTGTCTGAAAACAGGATAGCTTCTCTTACTTGGTTTGAGTTCCTATTGCATGGAATATTGCTTTGTATCCTTTGGTTTTTAGTCTATGAATGTCTTTTTGATTAAATGTGTTTTTGTATGTTGCATACTGTTGGGTTTTGCTTTTTAATCCAGTCTGACAACTTATGTCTTTTGATTGAGGGATTGAAACCATTCACATTGAAAGTTTTTACTAAAAAGTATTGATTTATTCTTGTCATTACATCATTTTCCTGCTTCTGATGTCCTTTTTCCCTTTTATTTAGCTGCTAACTCTGCCTAATGTAATTATTTCATTAGATTTTTTTGGCATTGTTGGCTTTGTTGTCTCTTTCTAGGATATCCTTGAGAATATTTTGGAGTGTTGATTTTTTGGCAACGAGTCTCTTAAGGTGCTCTTTGCATCTTAAAGACCTTATTTCTCCATCAATTTTGAAAGATAATTCTGTAAGATAAATCAGTCTGGGTGGGAAGTTGTTTTCTTTTAGAGTTTGAACACTTCACTCCAAGCTTTCCTGGCCTTTAAGGTTTGTGTTAAGAAGTCTGTTGTAATTCTAATAGGTTTACCTTTATAAGTGATCTGTTGCTTTTCCAAAACAGCTTTTAAGATTCTGTTTCTGTGTTGGACTTTGGAATTTTGACTCTGATATGTCATGGAGAAGTTCTGTTCTGACTATGGCTATTCGCAGGTCTATATGCCTCAATTATATGTATGTTAAATTCTTTCCCTATATTTGGAACTGCTATGATTTCTGTAAACCAGTTTGTATGCTATGTGTTCAGTCTTTTGATTTTTCAATAATTCAATTAATCTTAGATTAGTCTTTTTAATTTGCTTTATTTTCCATGTTTTCTTATTGCTTTTAAAGTATCTGAGTATACAGTCACCTGCATCAGACCTACCTTCTAGTTCTGACACTCCATCCTCACAATGACCACTTTTGTTTCCCATACTTTCAGTAAAATTTTTATCTCATAAATTTCTGTTTGGTACCTTTGCATGTACTCTAATTATTTGCTAAATTCTTCACTCATGTTTTGTATCATTTTGTTTATTTCAGATAGCCTTTTATTAGCTCCTTCTGTAAGATCACTAATCATTTTGTTTTTTAAGTTCATGATCTGTTTAGTTATATCATCTTTCAGCTCTCTGAGCAACTTACTGATCTTTTTGTCTCTTCTTTTATTATTTCTTATAATTCAAGAGTTTGGTTTTTTATTTCCTCTCCATTGATGCCCTGTGGTGCATTTTTGAGGGACTGAGAGTTCTAGAGAGCATTTTATTTCCTTGTTTTCTCATGTTTCTATTTTTTGATCTGTGCACATGTGTGCACACATGCATGTATGTGTATGTGTATGTATGCACATGCATCTAGGTTAGCAGGCAGATTATAATGGAAAGAATTTTTTCTACTATGAAGATCTCTTTAGTGTCTAGTGTCTGCTTTTCAGTGATACTCTTTGAGTACGGCTAAACATAGGACTGTTTTTCTGTCCCATGATCTGACCACCTCTGTTAATTTGGGAGAGGAAGGTATAGTGTAATTACCCTAGCATCCAGTTCTCTGGAAATGAGCTGCAGTACTTTTGATGACACAAAGACAAGCTATATATTGGCATACAGTAAAAACTAATGAATAGCAACAATTATGTCATCCTTGCAATAGGAACAGTATTAACAATAATATAGTCAAAGACAAACTGGACATTAACATACCACAAGCACCAATAAAAGCTACCACTGTATGACTCTTCACCATAGTAAAAAGATCTATGATTAAAATATAGACACAAAGACAAGCCAAATATTGACATAAAGTAAATATCTACTAAATGCCATCATTAATAATAGAGAATACTTCAACAATATTAGCATAAAGTTAACTATCTAAAAACGGTAAAGCTTAATTAGTAACACTAGTAAAGATGGAAGAACAGGAGGATAAAAAAGTAAATTTTTATAAATAAAGAAAAAGGAGATGAGGAGAAAAAAGAGAGATAAAGGATCCTATTAAAAAGTAAAAGAAGTAGCCAGGCATGGTGGTGCACACCTTTAATCCCAGCACTCAGGAGGCTGAGGTAGGTGGAGCCTTGTGAGTTTGAGGCCAGCTTGGGCTACAATGTGAGCAAGCCTGGCCTAAACTACATAGTACAACCCTGTCTTGAAAAAAATGGGGCCAGGAGTTTGGCTCAGTGGCTTGAGCACCTGCTTGGCAGGTACAAGTTTGTGAGTACAATCCCCAGTACCAAAAAATACAAATAAAAATAATAATAAAATAAAAAATAAAAACAAGAGGTCCTGGTGGTGCCACACTCTGCCTGGGTCCTGGAGATTCTGATCCCCACCCAATAAGGCAGAGGGTCCAGCAACACACTGTGGAGTGCACGTCATTAGCTGCACAGAGGATTGAGCTCTACCCAGCCCAGCTCTCAGTGCAATCCATCAGCAGAATGCCCAGCCAGCCTCACAGGACACAGAGGTACTGAGCCCAGCCCAGCCCAGAGCACCATAGTTGCTCATCAGGGAGCGGCCAGCGTAGCTGCAGGGCCTTAGAGAACTTGAACTCTGCCCATTAGAGCACAAGGTGCAAGCTCCTTTGCTCAGGGGTACGGCTGCTCAGCAGGTCCTAGAGGCTGCAACCACACCCAACCAGGAGCAAGGCCCCAGCACTATATACCTGGGACTTGCCCATGCTTGCCCTGTGCTCCAGAGGCTCTGAAATCCTCACAGCCAGACTCAAGGTCCTGGTGGTGCCACACTCTGGAGTGTGCTCCACCTAGCCACCTGGGTCTCAGAGATTCTGAACTCCACCCAGCCAGGCTGAAGGTCCAGTGACACACCCCAGGGCTGTGTCTCTTGTAGCCACCTGGGTTGCAGGGATTTTGAATGTTACACAGCCAGGTTCTAGGCCCCAGCAACAAGCTCCAGGTGTGTGACCCTGCTAGATACAGGGAGGATACAAACTTTGTCCAGCCCAGCATCGAGAGCAACCCAACAAAATACATCAGGAGAACATGCGACCAGCCTCACAGACCACAGAACACAAGGGTCCAGCACCATAATCTGGGGGTGCGCATTGGCTAGCCACTGGGATATTGGAGGATTGAAGCTCTACCCAGCACAGTGTTCCAGTGCAATTAATCAGAAGGCTGCCTGCCAAGCCACACAGGTTCCAGAATAAAATGACAAAATAAAACAGCAAGAATCAGTCTCAACCCCCCAGCCCACTGAGAAGAAACCCAAGAGACACTGAAATGGAAGACACTGGGAGTCAAAAACTGAACTTTCTGAAATGACAGCAAATGAAGTAAAGAAACAACTCCATGAAGCTATAAAGAAACTCAAATCAGAAATAATCTCTCAGCTAAAAAATGAAATGACAATCATTATGAAAGAAATGTTGTGGTGTATCTAAAGAAGATCAAGATAAAAAATTAGAAGAACATAAGAAACTTTGAATGAACAATATAAGGTACAAATAGAATGCATTAAACAGATTCAAAGGGAAATTCAGGAAATGAAATATTCCATAGAAAGTTGGAAAAGCCACTTGAATGAAGCTGAAGATAGAATCTCAAACCTTGAATACAACATGGAAGCTTATGATCATGAAAGAAAAGATCTCTTAAAAATAACAAGGAACCAGGAAACAACAATTCAACAACTGCAAGATGATGCCAAGAGAAATAGCATAAGATCAATAGGCATCAATGAAAAGTCAGGGGTCAATACTAATGACCTGTGAAGACTATTTGCAGAAATAATAGCAGAAAATATTCCAAACATGGGAAGACAATAAAATACACAGGTAAGTGAGGCATACAGAACCCCAACTAACCATAACCAAAATAAACCTTCACCCAGACATATAATAATTAGGGTATCAGAAACACAGCACAAGAACAAAATACTAAAAGCTGTCAGAGAAAAGAAACAGATCACCTATGAAGAAAAGCCTATCAGAATCATGGCAGACTTCTCAAGACAAACCTTTTTAAGTCAAGAGGAGCTTGGAGTGAAGTATTTCAAATCCTGAAAGAAAACAACTTTCAACCCAGATTGATGTACCCTACAAAACTATCCTTAAAAATTGGTGGAGAAATAAGACACTTCCATGACAAAGAACAACAGAAGAAATTTATGGCCATCAAACCAACACTACAAAGAGTACCAAAAGACACTCCAGAAAGAGACAAAGATAGCTACAATCCTAAGAAGAACAACAAAAGGAAGCCACTAAACAGGGCAAATAATTAAACAGAAAATGTAGAAAATCAACAACAGAAAGATATCATGACAGAGATGAGTCAATACATACCAATTATATCAATCAATGTAAATGGTCTCAACTCACCAATAAAAAGAAACAGACTGGCAGAGTGGGTTAAGAAACAAAGTCCAACTATATGCTGTGTACAAGAAACACATTTCACACAAAACAAAACTCACAGACTGAAAATCAAAGGCTGGAAAACAATACTGCATGCAACAGGAACCCAGAAAAAAGCAGGGGTAGCTATTTTTTTGCAGACAATGCAAACTTCAAACCGAGAATGATCAAAAGAGATAAAGAAGGTCACTGCATACCTGTTAGGGGAAAACTTCAAGAGGAAGAGATTACAATCATAAATATATATACACCGAATATGGGAGCACCCAACTATGTAAGACAATTCTTAATAGACATGATAAACCAAATAAACAACAATACAGTTATAACAGGGGACCTTAACAGCCCACTGTCACAGAGAGACAAATCAACCAAACAAAAGATCAGCAAAGAAATAACAGAACTGAATCAAACTTGTAAGCAAATGGATCTAGTAGATGTGTACTGAGTGCTCCACTCACTGACATCAGAATACACATTCTTCTCACCTTCCCATGGATCATTCTCTAAAATAGATCATATACTGGTCCACAAAACATGCTTAAGTAAATGCAAAGGAACTGAAATAATTCCATACATATTATCTGACCATCGTGCAATAAAATTGGAAATGACTGACAAAAAACACACAAGAACCCCATAAACACAAGGAAATTAAATAATATTCTCCTAAATAATCAATAGATCACAGAAGAAATTAAAGAAGAAATTAAACAATATCTACAATTGAATGAAAGTGCAAAAACAAATTACAGGAACCTGTGGGACACAATGAAAGCAGTTCTCAGAGGTAAATTTATAGCACTAAACTCCCACATCAGAAAAATGGAAAGAACACACATAAACAACCTAATGCTGCACCTCAAAATTCTAGAAAAAGAAGAGCAAGTCAAGTCCAAAGCCCAAAGAAGGGAGGAAATTATTAAGATTAGAGCAGAAATTAATGCAATTGAAACTAAGAAAACAATACGAAGAATTAATGAATTGAAGAGTTGGTCCTTTGAAAGAGTAAATAAAATTGATAAACCCCTAGCCAACCTAATCAAAAAGAAGAAAGAAAAAATTCAGATTCATGCAATAAGAAATGAAAAGGGTAAAATCACTACAGACTCTGTAGAAATACAGAAGATCATCAACAACTACTTTGAAAAACTTTACTCACATAGATGCAATAACACGGAAGAAATGGACAGATTCCTACAAACCTATGAATTACCAAAGCTGAATCAAGAAGATGTAAAACTGCTGAATAACCCAATTTCAGCTAATGATATTGAAAATGTAATTAGAACCTTACCAACAAAGAAAAGTCCAGGTCTTGATGGATTCACTGCTGAATTCTATAAGAAATTTAGGGAAGATTTAATGCCAACACTTCTCAAACTCTTCAATTAAATTGAAAGGGAAGCAAGTCTCCCTAACTCATTCCTTGAAGCAAGTATTACCCTAACACTAAAACCAGAGAAAGACCCAACCAAAAAAGAAAATTACAGACCAATCTCCCACATGAACATAGTGGCAAAAATCTTCAATAAAATACTGGCAAATAGAATACAGCAAGTTATCAGGAAGATTGTACACCATGATCAAGTGGGATTCATCCCAGGAATGCAGGGATGGTTCAACATATGCAAATCAATAAATGTAATACACCATATCAACAGGGCCAAGGATAAGAATCACATGATCATCTCAATAGATGCAGAAAAAGTTTTTGACAAACTCCAACACCCATTCATGTTAAAAAATCCTACAGAAAATCAGAATAGATGGTCTCTACCTTGACCTGATAAAAGCCATATATCATAAACCAACAGCCTACATCTTACTAAATGGAGAAAAACTGAAAACTTGCAGCCTAAAATTAGGAACAAGGCAAGGATGTCCATTATCACCACTCCTATTCAATATAGTTCTGGAAATCTTAGCCAGAGCAATTAGACAAGAGAAAGAAATAAAGGGAATAAGGATAGGAAAGGAAGAAGTAAAATTATCACTCTTTGCAGATGATATGATACTCTACATAGAAGACCCCCAAAACTCCATTGATGTAATAACCAAATTCAGTAATGTTGCTGGATACAAGGCCAACACTCAAAAATCAATAGCAGTCTTGTACAGAAACAACAAAGACACTGAGAGAGAAATAAGGGAAACCACACCCTTTACTATAACATCCCAAAAAATGAAATACTTAGGAATCAATCTAACAAAGGAAGTAAAAGATCTATACACTGAAAATTACATTGCTCTGAAAAAGGAAATCAAAGAGGATTTCAGAAAATGGAAAGACATTCCCTGTTCATGGATAGGAAGAACAAACATCGTGAACATGGCC
This sequence comes from Dasyprocta punctata, assembly GCA_004363535.1. Lineage (NCBI taxonomy): Eukaryota > Metazoa > Chordata > Mammalia > Rodentia > Dasyproctidae > Dasyprocta > Dasyprocta punctata. Next base: position 9,523 of record RJWM01050352.1, read on the forward strand.
ATTCTCCCAAAACTGTTACACAGATTTAATGCAATCCCAATCAAAATACCACTTGCCTACCTCACAGAGCTAGAGAAAGCATTCCTGAAATTCATCTGGAACCAGAAGAGGCCTAGAATGGCAAAAGCAATTCTGGGCAACAAAGGTAAGGCAGGAGGCATCACAATCCCCAACTTGAAACTATACTACAAAGCTACTGTGATTAAATCAGTATGGTACCAGAATGAAAACAGACCTGAAGATCAATGGAATAGATTAGAAGATACAGCCACAACTACAAACACACTTAGCCACCTCATCTTTGACAAAGGGGCCAAACATGTACATTGGAAGAAAGATAGCCTCTTTAACAAATAGTGCTGGAAATACTGGCTTTCCATATGCTGTAAACTAAAACTAGATCCATGTCTATCACCATGCACTAAACTAAAGTCAAAATGGATCAAAGATCTGAATATTAAAACAGAGACACTGAATCTGCTGGAAGACAAAGTAGGTAAAAATCTTGATGATATAGGAGTAAGCAGAGAGTTCACAAACAAAAATGAAATTGCATGGGAAACACTTCCCAGAATCAACAACTGGGATCTCATCCTACTAAAAAGTTTTTGCATGTCAAAGGAAATCTCCAACAGAGTGAAAAGAAAACCCACAAACTGGAAAAATATCTTAGCCAATTGTCCATCAGACAAGGGACTTCTATCTAAAACATATAAAGAATTAAAAGAAATCAGGCCCCTACAATTCAAGGACCCAATCCAAAAATGGGCATCTGAGATGAATACACACTTCTCAGAGAAAGAAACACAAATGGCAAATAAATATATGAAAAAATGTTCAACACCAATGGTCATTCGGGAAATGCAAATTAAAACAACACTGAGATTCCATCTCACTCCAGAAAGAATGGCCAAGATTAAAAAATCAAGCAACAACAAATGTTGGAAGGACTGTGGGGAAAAAGGAACTCTTCTCCACTGTTGGTGGGAGTGTAGACTGGTGCAATCACTGTGCAAGTCGGTGTGGAGATTCCTCAAGAAGCTAGGATTAGAGATCCCATTCAACTCAGCTATCCCACTTCTGGGCATTTTCCCAGAAGAATTGAAAACATCATACCACAGTGATATCTGTGCACCCATGTTTATAGCAACCCAATTTGTAATAGCCAGATCTTGGAAACAACCCAAGTGCCCATCAATCAAAGAATGGATAAAAAAGATGTGGTATTTTTATACAATGGAGTACTACTCAGCTATTAAGAAAGA
>RJWM01050353.1:0-10785 GCA_004363535.1 Dasyprocta punctata
GAATATATCACTGTGGTACAATGTTTTAAATTCTTCAGGGAAGATACACAAAAGGGGAATAGTGGGGTCAAATGGAACTTTTTTTTTCTTTTTGAGACAGGGTGTCACTATGCAACAATCCTCCTGCCTCAGCTTCCCGAGGCAGGAGGGGATTAGAGGAGTGCGCCACCATGCCTGGCTTCAAATGGGATTTTTAATCCTAATTTTTTTGACAAATCTCCACACTGATTTCCATGGCAGTTATAAAAGTCTACTCTCCACCAACTTTGGAGAAGGGTTCCCTACAGCCCCTCCAGTATTGTTCTTAGATGATTTCTTCATAATAGCCATACTTTCTGGAGTGAGATGGAATCTCAGTGTTTTTTAAATTTGTATCTCTCTAATAACCAGTGATGTTGAACATTTTTTCATGTATGTATTTGCCATTTGAATTTCTTCCTCTGCGATGCCCATTCATCATAGATTCCCATTTTTGGATTGAATCTTTAAGTTTGGGATTTTTTTCAATTTTTTATATGCTCTAGATATTAGTCATTTGTCTGAGGGACAACTGGTTAAAGTTTTTTCCATGGATTGTCTTTTCACTCTGTTGGTGATTTCTTTTGATGTGAAAAAGCTTTTTAATAGGATGAGATCCTAGTTGTTGACTTTTTGTAGTATTTCCCATGCTGTCAGTGTTTTGATCTTGAAATCTTTACCTACACCTAAGTCTTCAAGAGTTGTACCTATTCCATTTTCCAGCAGGTTTGGTGTTTCTGTTTTAATATTTAGATCTTTGATTCATTTTGATTTTAGTTAGGGCATAGTGAGAGACATGGGTTCAGTTTTAGTCTTTGGCATATGGGAAGCCAGGTTTTTCAGCACCGTTTATTAAACAGGCTGTCTTTCTTCCAATGAACGTGCTTGGCCCCTTTGTCAAAGACAGAGTGACTGAGTGTTCCTGAAGTTGTTTCTGCCTCTTCTAATTTTTTCCATTGATCTTTGGGAATGGTTGCTTTGTTTTGTTTTGTTTTGGGCAGTATTCAGTTTTTATCACAGAAGCTCTGTAGTATAATTTCAAGTCAGGGATTGTGTAGCTCCCTACCTTGCCCTTGTTGCTCAGAATTGCTTTTCCTTTTTATGGTCTCATCCCAAATGAATTTTAGGAAAGTTTTCTCTAGTTCTGTGAGGCATACTAATGGTACTTTGATTGGAATTGCATTAAATCTGTGTAAAAATTTGTGAGTATGGCCATTTTCACTATGTTGGTTCTTCCTATCCATGAGCAAGGAGTATCTTTCCATTTTCTCATATTCTCTTTGACTTCCTTTTTCAGAGTACTGTCGTATGCAATGTATAGGTCTTTTACTTCCTTGGTTAGATTGATTCCTATGTATTTCCCTGTTTTTCCAGGGCTATTATAAAATATGTTGTTTCCCTAATTTCTCTTTCAGTGCATTTGTTGTTCGCATACAGGAATGCTGTTGATTTTTGAATGTTAACTTTGTGTTCAGCTGTGTTACTTTGGTTATTAAATCTACAAGTCTTTTGATGGAGTTTTTGGGGTCTTCTATGTACAGTATCAGGTCATCTGTGAATGATAATTTATCTTCTTCCTTTTCTATTCTTATTCCTTTTATCTTTTAAAATTTTTTAAATTTTTATTTATTTATTTATTTTTTGGTATTGGGAGTCAAACTCAGGTCCTTGCACTTGCCAGACAGGCGCAGTTCTGCTGATCTATATTCCTGGCCCTTATCTCTTTTTCTTGCCTAATTGTTCTGTTTATTGTTTCCAGAATTATATTAAATGGGAATGGTGATAGTGGGCATCATTGTCTTGTTCCTGATTTTAGCAGGATAACTTTTAGTTTTTGACCATTTAATATGATGTTGGCTGTTGGTTTGTCATAGATGGTTTTTATAAGGTTAAGAACATTTACTCCAATTTTCTGTAGTTTTTTAAAATCATGAATGGGTATTGGACTTTGTCAGATGCTTTTTCTGCATCTATTGAGATGACTATGTGATTTTTGTATTTGGTTCTGTTCATATGGTATATTACGTTTACTGATTTGTATGTGTCAAAGCATCCCTGCATTCCTGAGATGACTCCTACTTGGTCATAGTGTATAATCTTGATGATTTCTTGCCTTCTGTTTTCTCATATCTTATTGAGGATTTTTGCATCTAAATTCATTAGCGAGATTGGCCTATAGTTTCCTTTTCTGGTTGGATCCGTCTCTGGTTTTGGTGTCAGGGTAGTACTTGCTTCTAGGAATGATTTTGGGAGTATTGCTTTCCTTTAGATTTCATTAAAGAGTTTCAGATGCTGGGCGTGGTGGTGCACAATTGCAATCCCAGCACTTGGGAGGCTAAGGCAGGAGGATTGCTGTGAGTTTGAGGCCAGTGTAGACTCCAAAGTGAGTTCAAAGACAGTCTGAATTGCATAGTGAGACCCTGTCTCAACCCCACCCCCAAAAAAGAGTTTCAGCAGTAGTGGCATTCAATCTTGTCTAAATTTCTTGTAGAATTCAGTAGTGAATCCTTCAGGACCTGGGTTCTTATTTATTGGTAAGTTTTTAATTACATTTTTTTCATTTCATTAGCTGATGTCAGATTATTTAGAATTTTCTATCTTCTTGATTCGGCTTTGATGGTTTTTATGTATCTAGGAATCTGTGTATTTCTCCTGTGTTTTTCATCTTATTAGAGTATAGGTTCTCAAAGTAGGTATAGATGATCTTCTGATTTCCACAAGATCCTTTGCGATTTCACCCTTCTAATTCCTAATTTCAGTCTTTTCTTTCCTCCTTTGATAAGGTTGGCTAAGGGCTTATCGATTATACTTAATCTTTGAAAGAACCAACTCGTTGATTCATTGATTCTTTGTATTGTTTTCTTAGTCTCCATTGCATTGATTTCTGCTATGATCTTTACAATTTCTTGCGTTCTATGAGCTTTGGGTTTGATATGCTCTTCTTTTTCTAGAAGTTTGAGGTTCAACGTTAGGTTGTTTATTTTAGCTTGTTCTGTTTTTTCTGATGAGAACTAAAGGAAACTTCTGAAGAAATACACTTAGTAGATGTCTACAGAATATTCATCTCCACAACATAAGAATATAGATTCTTTGAAACTGTGCACAGGACATTCTCCAAAATAGACCACATACTAGTTTATAGAGCATGCTTAAGTAAATGCAGAGGAATTGAAATTATTCCATGCATATTATCAGATCACAGTGTAATGAAACTGGAAATCAAGAAACCACAAAAGTTCCATAAATAAACAATAATTAAGTCACACCCTCCTAAATAACCACAGGGTCACAGATGAAATTGAAGAAGAAATCAGACAGTTTCTACAATTAAATGATAATGCTGATTCAGCATACCAAGACTTACGGGACACGATGAATGAAGTCCTAGCAGTGAAACTTAGAGCAGTGAACTCGCTCATCAGGAAAGCGGAGAGAACTCAAGTCAACAATCTAATGCTGAGCCTCAAACTTCTGGGAAGAGAAGAACAAATCATACTTTTAGTTTCTCACACCAGAGAAACAATGCGATTTTTACACGTGTGTCAAATTTATTTCACTTAAGAGTATCCATTAATGTACATCCATTTATTCTTCTTTATGGACAAAATAGATATTGTGAAATAGGAAGAAATTATTTAAAAGGAAAGGGTAATGGGGGAGCAAGGAAGGGAAAATAGAAAATGAGAAAAAGGATAAAATGGATACAAAGTTTTGTAAATAAGGAGGAGAAGTTGAAGGGAGAGTAATGAAAGAGAGAAAAAGAGGAACTAAGATATGCCTAGTACAGGTACAAGTTCCCTGTGATGAATGTGAGCAGTATGTATATCTAAAGTGTACCGATGAATTTAATAATAATAATAATAATAATGATAAAAACAGGATTCACTAAAGGAAGTTTATGTTGCTATATTGACAGAAGGGGGCGCCAATAAACCAGATAATACAGAATCGTTCATGACTAATTTTATTCTTAGTATTTCTTGCATGTGTGCCATACAATTATAATAACGATGTGAAATTTTGTGACTCATTCTTTCATCTACATCACTTATATTCTGTTTCTATTGAGGGACATAAGACTAATTTTGTCATCAAGGTACATAAATGTGGGTCTGTGAGACCATGTTTATTCTTTAGAATATTTCCATTGATGAATATTAATTATAATTTTACATACTAAAACTAAACACTATTTAACTGAAAGAACACAAAATAAATTATTGAATTTTTAATATTTACTGAGTGTTTATAAAAAAGCATCAACATTTTCAACCTCTACTGGTTCTTGGTGTACAAAATTTAAAGAAGAACATCATGAATAAATTCCCACAGGAACTACGGTGAAAATATGAATAGCACTCTACAAAACAAAATTTACTTCTATTATGGCACCTAAGGCCATAAGGCAGTCTGTACACATGACGACAGCACGTTCCTTCTGCACGCATCACTTACACTGACAGCACATGTCTTTTCTTTCCTGGCCTTTCTGTAGGGCATACTCAACATCTCAGTGGTCTTGCTGCTTGGTCGGGAGGTTCTTATTATATTGTACAGTGTGTAGTTAGCAGGAACATAAAATATCAATAAAATAAATTATTAAGTTCTTAATACGTGTTGTGCATTTAGAATAGACATGAACATTTTCACATCAGCTGTGTACTTCCTTACAAAACGTAAAGGATAACGTCAGAAATAAATTCCTATGTGAAATACAGTGAAAATACCAGTAGAACTCTACCACTAAAATAAGCTTTGCTTCAACTGTCACACCCAAGGAAGTCTTCACCCATGACAACTGTGTGTTCCGTACACACATTGCTTACACCGACAGCACTGTGCTTAGCTCTTCTTTCCTAGATGACAGTGTTGTCACCTCTTTTCTCTTCCTGTTTTCAAGGAGCTTACTGCTATATTGTAAAACATGCACTTAGCAGGGAAACAAAATGTCAGTATGATACAGTATCAAATATGTGATGAGTGCCTAGAATAGACATCAACATTTTCACATCAGCTGTTTACTTGCTTACAAAATCTAAAAGATAGCATCGAAAATAAAAACCCATGTGGACTACAGTGTAAACACAAACCAAGGTCTACCAGAGAAATGAGCTTTGTTTCAACCGTTACACCCAAGGCAGTTTTCACATGAAAACTGAATGTTTCATACACATTGATAATGAGTATGTTTTGTTTTCCTGTACTTTCTTGTAGGACAAAGTTGACGTCTTTTTTGTTTTCCTCTTGTGTAGTAAGACTTCACGATGCTGCACCTGCTTGCTTTCCTGTCAGCTCACCAATATGCTCCACAATTTTTTTTTGCATAGTTCCCTAGGAAAAAAACATTTTATTTTTCCTCTACTGTAATTGATCTCTTATGAACTCCAGTCCCAATTCTCTAAGAAAATTTCTCCATGATATTTTGCACTTGTTATTTTATTTGTAAGCTACCAAACTATTTATGCCACACGTTTACGACTGAGTAAAACACAACCATGGGTCAATGCTTTGTGTTTCGAGTAACATCATAGTTACTGCCTAACTCATCAACATCTACTCCATGTTTGATTTTATCGTTGAAAGTTTCTATCTCAGTCTCCCACTTTGTCCAAGTTTCCCTATTAATATTTCCATCATGGTAAAATGTTGACATCAGCAGTACCAGTTTGATTTTCTTTGCCATGTACAAGGCCAATGTTACAACTTCCTGAAATTCAAAGATTCTACTATACAATATTCTGTTTTGATATGGCAACATTTCGTTTGGAATTTCTGCTTTGTTCCTGTGTACAGTTCCTGTACTGGGCAGCTGGTATTCTGTTAGCAAATGCGACATCAATTGTTACATCCTGATTAGTTTGGGAGATGGGGGTAATAAGTCTGTTCACAATATCATTTGGTTTATTACTATAGGATGACTGAGTTCCAAAATAAGTGTCTAAACTGAAAGAATAATGAGTCTTTGCATCTACAAGTGCATAAAATTTTGTCATATTTTAACCCTGTCTTGGTTACTTTTCGCTCGTTGCTAAGACAAAATACCTGACGCCCAAAATTAGGGAGGGAAAGGTTTATTCTTACAGTTTCTTGGGAGTTTCAGTTCACACTTAGTTGGCTCCAAGTCAGCATGGGGTGGCGGGGCTGCCGTTCATGGAGCCTGCAAACTGCAAGGCACACTGGTGAGAGAGAGAGAAGGCGGGAAGAGGAAGACCCACCTTCCCTTACACTGTATCTCAGCTCCACCCCTGGGCGTGTGCCAATCCCAGAGCTAGACAACAAACTGAACACAAGCACTAGACTCAGCCCCATCAAAAGTATGAGGACTTGGGGGTACATAGTATTACCCAATACAAACCCATTGCTTTTTCATAAGTCTTTTACATTCCCGTGGTCACTATTTGAAATCCGTGCCAGGTATAGCAGATCTATGAACGCTTTCAGTTCAGCTAGTGAAGTGTCATAATATATACATTTTTAATATGGCTATCAGTAGAAAATATACTGTATAAAATTACCTTCAGGGTGTGTGTATAAGATGTATATATAATAGAAATAAACTGTACGTTTAGACTGGGAAAAATACGGCTATCTGTGCATACAGAATGTTTTACTTGCATTTCATAGCAATCTTATAACATTTATGTATTTATGTACTTCACAGCATCTACTCACATTTCATCTGTTACGATTTCCAACATTGAGTGGCAGTGCTGACATTCTGTCCAATACGTTTCATCCCTGCAAAGACTTTCCCTATATTTTTGGGTCTAGTTCTAACACTGGGTCATTCCACTTGGTTGTGTGGACATTTTGCAACATTTCAACTAGTGAAATATGTATTCACAATGCTGATTTCTTCATCATCTGAATCAAGGAGGGCTGCATTCTCTGTGTCTGTATTAGTCGATTCTTGCTCCATTTCACAGTCACAGGTACTTTGGCTTACTTGGCAAACATCATAATCGTCACCACCGCCACCACCGCCATCGTCATCACCACACACCACACACCACACTTCTTATGTGTTTTGCTATAATGGATCATCTTCATCAGCATTCATGAGTAATTTGATGATTCACCGTTGACCATCTCCAAAACTTGCAAGTCTGATTTTTCATGTTTCATTGTACCGAATTGGACTATTTCTCCCAGAAAAATCAAAAGAAAACTTAAAAAAAAAATCCTAGTGTGCTGTGGGTCTGTTGGACTCTCTGTGATGCCTGGGTAAACATATGCAAAACCAGTTAGATGGGGCATAAATGTGGGTCCAAATCCCATTTGGATACTTTAACACATGTACGCACTCCTTGTTGTTTGTCATGCCAAGCGAGTAAAGGCATAAATTGCTTCCTGTGTCCCTCGTGAATGGGTACTGAGAAGCACAACTGGCTACTATCATGGTAAAGTACAAATTTACAGTAGAAAACAAGGGATGGGTCCACCAGTCGCAAGTTCATGCCTTGAGAATATTCCTCCTCTTTATGGATCATATTTTCTGCCATTCTGGCTGTCTGATGATTTTTTATTAGATGCCAAGCATTGTGAATTTTACCTTGTGTGTAACATACTTTGGGATCCCTAGAAATATCCTTCAGGTTTATTCAAGGAAGCAGTTGAGTTACCTAGAAATTTATAGCCTGACTCCTTCAAGTCTTATATTTAAGCTTTACTAGGAGGATCAGATCATCCTTTGGTCTAGGGTTAATTCATCCCCATAGTCTGTCAGTATCACTTTGGGCTCTCTATTTTATATCTTGTGAGTTATAATGTTTCATCACTCTGTTTGGGAGTAACATACAATCCTTAGTCCCATGTAAGCCCCTGATATTGTTCCTTCCAATCCTTCTGGGTGGCTTTCTCTATATGGAGATAATTTCTTCACCTCCATAAACCAAACGATGCTCAGGCAAAGACAGCAGATGATGTCTCTGCAGATCCCCAGTGCTCCTTCCCGGCGGTGATGACCTCCCCATGAAAACATGTCTCTTGCCACAGACTCCCTTTGTCCTTCTCTGGAAAAGAAGAGGAAGCACAAGAAGAAACACCTGGTGCAGAGCCCCAGTCCCTACTTCATGAACCCGAAGTGCCCAGGATGCTATAAAATCAACATGGTTTTTAGCCATGCACAGATGATAGTGTGTTGGATGCTCCACAGTCCTTTAGAAGCCCACAGGAGGAAAAGCAAGGTTCAACCAGAAGGGTGTTCCGTCAGGAGAAAGCAGCACTAACAGTACCCTGAATCAAGATGAATGGGAAGTCATCCCCAATAAACATATTTTGGATTAAAAAAATTTCCAGTGCTGCTGCCTACTCTAGAGAAGTGGCCTATGGAGTGTATCCTCTTTGGGCTGCCTGACCTCTCCTCTCCTCACTTCAGTATGACCTCTGGGCTCTGCCTGGGCTCCTCCTTGCTGCACTGAATCCTGGACACCCCCTCCCTCCTCTCAGAAGGCATTCCCAAGACTCACCTTGTCTGCTTCCCCTCTTTCAAGAATCACCAGCCTGCACCGTCTGATAGCCAATTAATTGAATTTCACCACTTTAGATTCTTGGATTTTTCAATGCAGTTAAATGGTTTCCTTTTTTATTTTATAACTCTTATTTCAATGAACTGAATTAATTAATTTTTTGTTTGTTTTGCAACAGGGTCTTGCTACATTACTAAAGTGCCCATGTTGGACTTAAACTTGCAGTCCTCCTGCCTCAGCCTTTCAGAGTTCTGGGATCACAGGTATGTGCTATCATGCTTGGCAATTAAATTATCTTCATCAAAGACATTCCTTTTTTTCCCTGTAAAGTGTACAGTTTATACTTGAATGTTTCATCAAATTATGTATTCAAATTCTACCAATATGCATTTATTTCTAGATGACTATGGACTTTTTCCTCCCAAATTTTGCAGATTTACCTTTTATTTGCAATGTCGATTCTTTCAAATGCTAAAAGAATGCATTGCTAGGTATGGTGGCATATCCCTACAATCTCAGCACTTGGGAGGCTGAGGCAAGAGAATTGCCCTGAGTTTAAGGCCAGCCTAGGCTACATAGTGAGTTCAAGACCATCCTACACTATATAGTGAGACCCTGTCTCAAAACAAAACAAGACATGCATGTGTGAACATCATATCCTTAGTGTAAGAAGCTGAAAGAGTAAAAGAGATCCAAAATGTACAATAGATACTGTAAAATGGGAAGAAACTTCAAAAGGAAAGAGAACCTGGGTTGGGGGAATGGAGAAAAGAAGGAAGGAAAAAGCTATATGTATATATATATATATAACTTAAGATAGTTACACTACTATTTCTCTTAGTTCATTGGAAAGAAAGGTTTATGCTAATATTGTTTGGACAATTAAACACCCATATCTTGCACTCTAAATAACTAATTTGAAGATAACAATATGCAAGAGATTAACTATTGTTACCCTCCTATTATCTTGTTTTGAAATTTTGTTTTAATTTTTTCTCTTTAAAATAAAAACAAAATAAAATGATAAAGCAAAAAAAGAGAATGCATTTAAAATATTCTTTCCCTTACATATGTGAGGCAGTGGATGTTACTCAAACTCTTTTGATCATTTTACAGCATGTACAATACATCAAAACACCACATTGGCACTCGGGAGGCTGAGGTAGGTGGAGCGTTGTGAGTTCGAGGCTGGCTTGGGCTACAACACGAGCGCAAGGCTGGCCTGAGCTACATAGTGCAACCCTGCCTCAAAAAACTAGGGCTGGGAGTTTGGCTCAGTGGCTTAAGCACCTGTCTGGCAGGTGTGAGGCTGTGAGTTTGATCTCCGGTGCCGCAAAAAACAAAACAAAACAAAACAACGACAAAAAAAAAAAAAAAACCACCACATCGTACCCCATAAGTATATCCAAGCATGTTTGTCAATTAAAAATGTAAAAATAGGGCTGGGGATTTAGCTCAGCAGCATAAGGGCCTACCTGGCAAGTGCAAGGTCATGAAGTCGATCTCCAGTACCACAAATAAACGTAAAAATAAAATTGAAAAGTTAAGTTATTCAGTCAAAGGATGGTCAACTGTAAGAAGTGCTAACTGAGTCTAATTATGGAGGGTCCAATGATCAGACAGCTCCTGGGTTGCTTCATGGTAATCTCTATGGACTTGGAACGCATTCCTCACACCCACATCATCCACTGAGCTCATCTTCAGCTGATCAAACCCTGGAGCCCGCCGAGGAAGTGTAACACAAATCCTGGAGTCTAGAAACTTCTCCACCTTGTCTGCACTCCTGTTCAAGTGTGGCCCAACCCCTTCCTCCACCCAATCTCAACAGGTTCTACATGACTGGGACCTGACAGAGCCATTGAACATAGTAAGTGTTGAGGTGAGTAACTCCTAGGGATCCATTTTCCCACCACTCAACTTACTCCATGAAATAGCACATTTATAGGTGCATAATTGAGCATCTACCAATGGACAATACAGGAGAGATGATAAATAATGAAAAGGACTCTGCTATCACATAGTTTATAGTCTGGCAAAGGGAGACCCACTTGGTAAAAAACAAAGAAAGAAAAATATCACAGTAACACAAGTTACCCAGAAAATAGCCAAGAAGAATAAAGAATTCTAGAAAGGCCAAGAATCATGGAAAGGATGGAAAGGAAAAAGGAGAATATCTTAGCTACTTTTGGCTCATTGCTGAGACCAAATACCTGACACCCAAATTAGGGAAGGAAAGGTTTATTCTTAGAGTTTCTCGGGAGTTTCAGTTTATATTTAGTTGACTCCAAGGCAGCATGGC